>WNWK01028771.1:0-25036 GCA_009830355.1 Cherax destructor | reverse complement strand
TGTGTGTCTTGCATGCTAGAGTATGTTAAGTTTATTCAGAAAGCAACCCCATAAAGGCATGCCGCCCTGACTGGCAAAACAGCAGTTTAAGAGATAGAAGGGGGGGCCCACCGTTATTAAAACCTCTGGTTCCCCCAAGGAAGCACGGAACCCACCAAAGTTGTAAGAATGTCTGGGACTCGGGATCAAAATTTGCAGACAACCCCTCAGGTCTTACCAAGTTCTCACTGTGCCTTATTTAAATTTGTTATTCGTACATTTTAATATACTTTGCCCCTTTTTCGGTGAAGGAAAAATTGAGTATTTACTTTTTGCCCCTTTTTTTTTTTTTTCCAGTCTTTTTTTTTGTTGACGCAGCAGAGGAGATGTACAGGCCACAAGACTCTGTTTTCGTAAAAGGGGGGAGGTGTACAGGCCACAAGACCTTGTTGAAAAAAGGGGGGGAGGTGTACAGGCCACAAGACTGGGGGTTTTCCCTTAAAAGGGGGGAGGTGTACAGGCCACAAGACTACTGTGTTGTAATAAGGGGGGGGTTTGGGGGCCCCCAAAAAGACTACTGGTTCAAAAGGAGGAGGTGAAAGGCCACAAGATACTGGTTTAATAGGGGGGGGTGAAAACACCAAGACTACTGTGTTCGAATAAGGAAAGGTGTACAGGCCACAAGACTATTGGTTCTAAAAGGGGGACGGCCCCACAAGACTACTGTTTTAAAAATTGGGGGAGGTGAAGGCCCAAGATACTGTTTTCGAAAAAAGGGGGGGAGGTGTACAGGCCACAAGACTACGGTTTTCGTAAAAAGGGGGGAGGTGTGGGGGCCACAAGACTCTGTGTTGAAAAAAGGGGGGGAGGTGTACAGGCCCAAGACTACTGTGTTCGTAATAAGGGGGAGGTGTACAGAAAAGACTAGGGCGTTTAAGGAGGAGGTGTACAGGCCACAAACTACTGTTTTCGTAATAAGGGGGAGGTGTGCAGGCCAAAGACTACTGTGTTGTAATAAGGGGAGGTGTGGCCACAAGACTACTGTGTTCGAAAAAGGGGGGATTGGGGGCCCCCAAAAAGACTACTGTGTTGAAAAAAGGGGGGGAGGTGCAGGCCACAAGACTACTGTGTTGAAAAAGGGGGGGTTTTACAGGCCACAAGACTACTGTGTTCAATGGGGGAGGGTCAGGCCACAAGACTACTGTTTTCTAAAAGGGGGGAGGTGTACAGGCCACAAGATCTGTGTTTTTAAGGGGGAGGTGAAGGCCACAAGACTACTGGTTCAAATAAGGGGAGGTGTACGGCCACAAGACTCTGGTTCGAAAAAGGGGGGAGGTGTACAGGCCACAAGACTACTGTGTTCGTAAAAAGGGGGGGAGGTGTACAGACCACAAGACTACTGTGTTCGTAAAAAGGGGTGCCTGTCCTGAAGAATGTCTGATGCGTCGTCCAGAGCCAAAAAGTTTGGGTTGAAACCTACTGTTGTGGACTGCTATTTATTGTTGAGCTATTGCAAAAGTTAGCTTTTTAAATTATAGTGCTGGTGAGTTATGCCTTTCGAGGATTTCATCATCACCCCCCCAAAAATCATCATCATCATTTATCATCATCATTAAAAATTTTCCCAGGTCAATCAATCCCTGTGACCCTTTTCTGAGATGCAAAACTCGCCCCCTTGTTCCAAAAAGGATCCATCAGGTATTAAAGTACGACAACAAGGCGGCCTACCTGGAAGATGTAGGGGGATTTCTGACACATGGGATAACATATGTCTGTCTTAAAGACCTGGGTTGAGGGGTTCAGATCATTCAAACTGTTAGTAAGTCATCTTTTGGCCAGTCTACTATAACTATTTTAGGTGATGACGTAGATAGTAGTAGAGTGACACTCAAGTCTTCTAAAGTCTTTTCCAATCAAGACTTTTCCCCTTCCCCCAAAATAAAATTTTTGCAAAGAGCTTTAGGAATAATAATAATAATAACTTTATTTTTACAAGTACATGTAAAAGGAAACAGCCCCCGCTGACATCAGTGACATACTACTATACAAAACCCCTTGATGTTGGGGTTTTGGGGAAAAAATTTTAATTTGTCCCCAGGACCCCCCACACCAGTCGACTAACACCCAGGTACCCTTTTTTTTTAGGGGGAACATGGAAACAGGTGTCTTATAGAAACACGTCCAATTTTTTCCCCGCCGTCCTGAGAAGATCCCGGAGCACAGTTTTTGGGAGCTGAGTGCGCTAGCGCCCCCGATACAGGACACTCTTATTGCCCATCAACTGAAAACATTGTCGCCATAATGTTCTTGCATTTTTAAAATTAAAAAAAAATAAAATTTTAAAATATTTTCCTTTTTTTTTTTTTAAAATTTTTTTTTTTATTTGAAGTTTTGTCTTGTTAAAACCCCCGGTTTTTTTTGTTTGGGAACCCGGGGTTTGTCTTGTTTTGCACAGGAGTTTTTTGTTGTGTGCACCACGGAGTTTGCTTGGGTTTTGTGCACCACGGATTTTTTCTTGTTGTGTGCACCACGGAGTTTGTTTTTTGGGGGCACCACGGAGTTTGTCTTCTTGTGTGCACCACGGAGTTTGTCTTGTTGTGTGACCACGGGTTTGTCTTGGTGTGCACCACGGAGTTTGTCTTCTTTTTTTGGGGACCACGGATTTTTTCTTGTTGTGTGCACCACGGAGTTTGTCTTGTTGTGTGCAACGGAGGTTTCTTGTGTTGCACCACGAAGTTTGTCTTGTTGTGTGCCCCAGGATTTTTTTTTGTTGTGTGCCCCACGGAGTTTGTCTTGTTTTGCACCACGGAGTTTGTTTTGTTGTGTCCCCATTGAGGTTGTTTTGTTGTGTGCCCCACGGGGGGTTGTCTTGTTGTGTGCACCCGGGGGTTGTTTGTTGTGTGCAAAACGGAGGTTGTCTTGTTGTGTGCACCACGGAGGTTGTCTTGTTTTTGTGCACCAAAGGGTTTTTTTAAGTGTTGTCTTGTTGTGTGCACCCGGAGGTTGTCTTGTTGTGGCCCACGGAGTTTGTATCAAGTGTTGTCTTGTTTTTACCCCGGGGGGTTGTATCAAGTGTTGTCTTGTTGTGTGCCCCGGAGGTTTTTCCCCAAATGTTGTCTTGTTTGTGACCACGGAGGTTTTCTTTTTGTGAAACGGAGGTTGTCTTGTTGTGTGCACCAGGAGTTTAATTTTGGGGTTTTTTGGGGCCCCACGGGGGTTTCGGGTGCACCACGGAGGTTTTCTTTTTTGTGTGCACCAGGGGGGTTGTCTTGTTGTGTGCACCACGGAGTTTGTATCAAGTGTTCTTTTTGGGGGCACAGGAGGTTGTCTTGTTGTGTGCACCACGGAGGCTGTCTTGTTGTGTGCACACGGAGGTTTCTTTTTGTGTGCACAACGGAGGTTGTCTTGTTGTGTGCACCACGGGGGTTTTTTTTGTTGTGTGCACCACGGGGGTTGTTTCAAGTGTTGTCTTGTTGTGTGCACCACGGAGGGGTTTTAAGTTGTCTTGTTGTGTGCCCCACGGAGGTTTTTTTTTGGTTGTCTTGTTGTGTGCACCACGGAGGTTGTTTTAAGTGTTTCTTTTGGGGCACCACGGGTTTTTTAAGGGGTGTTGTGTTGTGTGCACCACGGAGGTTGAAGTGTTTCTTGTTGTGTGCACCACGAGGTTGTTTTAAGTGTTGTCTTTTTTTGGCACCACGGGGTTTTTGTTTCAAGGTTGTCTTGTGTGCACCACGGAGGTTGTTTAAATGTTTTTTTGTGTGCACCAGGGGGGTTTTTTAAGTGTTGTCTTGTGTGTGCACCACGGAGGTTTTTTAAAAGGCTTTTGGCCCCGGAGGTTGTTTAAGTGTTGTCTTTTTTGTGACCACAGGTTGTTTAATGTTGTCTTCGTGAAGGGGTTGTTTTAAGTGTTGTCTTGTTGTGTGCACCAGAGGTTGTTTCAAGTGTTGTCTTGTTTTGTGCACCACGGAGGTTGTTTCAAGTGTTGTCTTGTGTGCACCAGGAGGTTTTTTAAAAGTGTTGTCTTGTTGGTGAAAGGGGAGGTTGTTTAAAGGGGGTTTTTGTTTGTCCCCCAAGGGAGGTTGTTTAAAGTGTTGTCTTGTTTTGGACCACGGGGTTTTTAAGTGTTGTCTTGTTTTGGACCACGGAGGTTGTTTAATGTTGTCTTTTTTGTGCACCACGGAGGTTGTTTCAAGGTTGTCTTGTTTTTGCACCACGGAGGTTTTTTTAAGTGTTGTCTTGTTTGTGCCCAGGAGGTTTTTTAAGTGTTGTCTTTTTTGGGCACCACGGAGGTTTTTCGTTTTTGGTCTTGTTTTTAAGGAGGTTTTTAATGTTGTCTTGTTTTGTGCACCACGGAGGTTGTTTCAAGTGTTGTTTTTTTTTGTGACCACGGAGGTTTTTCAAGTTTTTGTCTTTTTTGGCACCACGGGAAGTTTTTAAGGTTTCTTGTTTTGTGCACCCGGGGAGGTTGTTTAATTTTTTTTGTTTTTTTAAGGAGGTTTTAAATGTTTTTGGGGCACCAGGAGGTTGTTTCAAGTGTTGTCTTTTTTGTGCACCACGGGGTTGTTTCTGTTGTCTTGTTTTGTGACCACGGAGGTTTTTTAAGTGTTTCTTTTTGTGCACCACGGAGGTTGTTTCAAGTTTTTCTTGTTGTGTGCACCAAGGTTGTTTTAAGTGTTGTCTTGTTTTGTGCACCACGGAGGTTGTTTCAAGTGTTGTCTTTTTTGTGCCCACGGAGAAGTTGTTTAAGTGTTGTCTTGTTTTGTGCACCACGGAGGTTGTTTAAGTGTTGTCTTTTTTTAAACAGGAGGGTTTAAGTGTTTTTTTTGTGCACCAGGGAGGTTTTTAAGTGTTTTTTGTTTGGGGTCCACGGAGGTTGTTTCAAGTGTTGTTTTTGCCCACGGGGGTTTTTTTTAAATGTTGTCTTTTTTGTCCCCAACGGAGGTTGTTTTAAGTGTTGTCTTGTTTGGGACCAGGGGTTGTTTTAAGTGTTGTCTTGTTTTGAAACAGGAGGTTGTTTCAAGTGTTTTTTTTACCCGGAGGGTTTCAAGTGTTGTCTTTTTTGTGCACCAGGAGGTTTTTTTAAGTGTTGTCTTGTTGTGTGAAACGTTTTTTGGGTTGTCTTGTTTTGTGCACCACGGAGGTTGTTTCAAGTGTTGTCTTTTTTCCCCGGAGGTTGTTTAAGTGTTTCTTGTTGGGGCACCACGGAGGTTGTTTAAGTGTTGTCTTGTTTGTGCACCAGGGGTTGTTTCAAGTGTGTCTTTTTGTGCACCACGGGGTTTTTAAAAGTGTTTTTGGTGCACCACGAGGTTGTTTCAAGTTTGTCTTGTTTGTGCACCACGGGGTTGTTTCGGTAGTCTTGTTTTGTGCACCACGGAGGTTTTTAAAGTGTTGTCTTGTTTTGTGCACCACGGAGGTTTTTTTAAGTGTTGTCTTTTTGTGCCCACGGAGGTTGTTTTAAGTTTGTCTTTTTTGGGCACCAGGAGGTTGTTTATGTTGTTTGTTGTGTGCCCACGGAGGTTGTTTCAATGTTGTCTTTTTGGAACGGGGCAGTTGTTTCGTGTTTTTTTTTGTACCACGGGGTTGTTTCGTGTTGTCTTTTTTTGGGCACCACGGAGGTTTTTTAATGTTGTCTTTTTGGGCACCACGGGGGTTTTTTTGGGTCTTGTTGTGTGCACCACGAGGTTTCTTGGTGTGCACCACGGAGGTTGTTTCAAGTGTTGTTTTTGGGGACCAGGAGGTTTTTGTGTTTTTTTTTTTTAACATGGAGGTTTTTTTTTAAGTGTTGTCTTGTTTTGTACCACGGAGGTTGTTTCAAGTGTTGTCTTGTGTGCCCACGGAGGTTTTTTAAGGTTGTTTTTTTTTTGGCACCAGGAGGTTGTTTTTGTTGTCTTGTTGTGTGGACCAGGGAGGTTGTTTTAAGTGTTGTCTTGTTGTGTGCACCACGGAGGTTGTTTCAAGTGTTGTCTTGTTTTGTGACCAGGGGTTGTTTAATGTTGTCTTGTTGTTGCACCACGGAGGTTGTTCCAAGTGTTGTCTTGTTGTTCCCACGGAGGTTGTCTTGTTGGTGCACCAAGGTTGTCTTGTTGTGTGCACCACGGAGGTTGTTTCAAGTGTTGTTTTGTTGTGTGCACCACGGGGGTGTCTTGTTGTGTGCACCACAGAGGTGTCTTGTTGTGTGCACCACGGAGGTTTTTTTAAAAAGTGTTGTCTTGTTGTGTGCACCACGGAGGTTGTTTTCCTAAAACAAGATAAAGAATGGTAGTAAGACACATGTGAACAGTTAGGTATCTTCATGCCCAATGTTGCTCACAGTAGGCTTCTTCAGTCGAGTACAGAAAAGATGGTAGAAGAGAAGAGATGTGAAGACGATGTAATCAGTTTTCAACACCTTTTCTGTACTGACTGAAATAGCCACTGTGTAGGCGAAATGTTTCAGAATAAAGATACCTAAAATGTTACACATGTGTCTTACTTACCAACCTGTAGGTATTTTATACCATTTTAATATTTACTCAAGCATGCGGAACACTGGGTACCGTCTAAAGTTTTAAGAACACAATACACACAATGGTTGGAGTACTGTTGTACATAACTGCCCCCTTCAAAGCTGTGACACTGCTGACCTGGAGTGTACAAAGACCTTCCACGGCACACATAAGTACGATAAGGCACCTAAATTACTGGGAACAGTTGAAGTCCCTTGATTTGCATTCCCTGAACGCAGGCGAGAAAGATACATGAAAATGTACACTTGAAAATTTTAGAGGGATTACTACCAAACTTGACACGAAAATCACTCCCTATGAAAGCAAAAGACTCGGCAAGAGATGCAACATTCCCCCAATGAAAAGCAGGGATGCCACAAGTACACTGGAGAGACAACACAATAAGTGTCTGGGGCCCAAGACTGTTCAACTGCCTCCCAGCATACATAAGGTGGATTACCAATAGACCCCTGGCTGTCTTCAAGAAGGCACTGGACAGGAACCTAAAGTCAGTACCTGAACAGCCGGGCTGTGGTTCGTACGTCAGTTTGCGTCGACCAGCAGTAACAGCCTGGTTGATCAGACCCTGATCCAGCACGAGGCCTGGTATCAGACCGAGCCGCAGGGGCGTAGACCCCGAAACCCTCTCCAGGTATGCAGGGAGATAGGCCTAAAAATGAGTCTCCATAAGTACTTGACACCTTGCACATCATTGCAAGAGTTATATTACCTCGCACATCATTGCAAGAGTTGTATTACCTCGCACATCATTGCAAGAATTGTATTACCTCGCACATCATTGCAAGAGTTGTATTACCTCGCACATCATTGCAAGAGTTGTATTACCTCGCACATCATCTGGGTACTGGTTATCAGTGCAGAGGTTAGTAAGGTTAGTCAGGAAACAGGACAAGTGTTTCCTGGGCGCGGATCTTAGTCATATGATGACCCGCCGCTGGAGATTTTGGTCATCTGACCGAGGCCTTCCGGGCTTACCGGTCAACACCTTTAAAAACTATATTTGACTACTACACCTGCATAGCAAGTACAATGTTTGTCTTAGTATATAAAACAGATGAATAAAAGCAGCAGTGTTTTTCATTAATCATTTATGTTCAAATTTTATATTAGAGTGAGAAAACAACTGTCAGAGAACAAGAACAATAATTACATGAAATTACATCATTATGTAAGCCACCAGAATAACAATGTTGACCTTGGCCTTATTAATGTAATGATATATAGTTAAAACATAATATATTCATTCCTACTCTCAAACGAGAGACTCAGACTAACCGAAAGTTTCTAGCAGTGTGATTCTTCTTTATTGTGGTTGAAAACAAAATTATCAATAATACCTTCAGCGTTGAGACTCCTGTTGTTGTTTTTCAGATTTATTGACATAACTGCAATATCAATTGTTCTGCTACCACTACCATTGTTCCTTTTTAGTTCTCTGATTAGTTCATGAACTGCACACTACCATTGTTCATGTACTGCTACCATTCCATTGTTCCTCATGTAAGTTCTGCTACCACTACCATTGTTCCTCATGTAAGTTCTGCTACCACTACCATTGTTCCTCATGTCAGTTCTACTACCACTACCATTGTTCCTCATTAAGTTCTGCTAACACTACCATTGTTCCTCATGTCAGTTCTACTACCACTACCATTGTTCCTCATTAGTTCTACCACCATTGTTCTTGTGTTTGCTACACTACCATTGTTCCTCATGTAAGTTCTGCTACCACTACCATTGTTCCTCATGTAAGTTCTGCTACCACTACATTGTTCCTATGTAAGTTCTGCTACCACTACCATTGTTCCTTATGTAAGTTCTGCTACCACTACCATTGTTCTCATGTAAGTTTTCTGCTACCACTACCATTTTTCCCTTTATGTAAGTTCTGCTACCATACCATTGTTCCTTATGTAAGTTCTGCTACCACACCATTGTTCCTATGTAAGTTCTGCTACCACTACCATTGTTCCTTATGTAAGTTCTGCTACCATTACCATTGTTCCTCATGTAAGTTCTGCTACCATACCATTGTTTCTTATGTAAGTTCTGCTACCATTACCATTGTTCCTCATGTAAGTTCTGCTACCACTACCATTGTTCCTTATGTAAGTTCTGCTACCATACCATTGTTCCTCATGTAAGTTCTGCTACCACTACCATTGTTCCTTATGTAAGTTCTGCTACCATTACCATTGTTCTCATGTAAGTTCTGCTACCACTACCATTGTTCCTATGTAAGTTCTGCTACCACTACCATTGTTCTTCATGTAAGTTCTGCTACCACTACCATTGTTCCTCATGTAAGTTCTGCTACCACTACCATTGTTCCTTATGTAAGTTCTGCTACCACTCCATTGTTCCCATGTAAGTTCTGCTGCACTACCTTATTCCTGATATGTGAGTTCTCCTACCCTCCATGTTCTGAGTTCTTTTCCCACTACCATTGTTCCGATGATGTGCTGGAGTTACCTTCACTTCCCTGATGATGTGCGGGATTACCCTTTACTCCCCTGATGATGTGCTGAGTTACCTTCCTTCCCTGATGAGGGCTGAGTTACCTTCACTTCCCTGATGATGTGCTGGAGTTACCCTTCACTTCCCTGATGATGTGCTGGAGTTACCCTTCACTTCCCTGATGATGTGCTGGAGTTATCCTTCACTTCCCTGATGATGTGCTGGAGTTACCCTTCACTTCCCTGATGATGTGCTGGAGTTACCCTTCACTTCCCTGATGATGTGCTGGAGTTATCCTTCACTTCCTGATGATGTGCTGGAGTTACCCTTCACTTCCCTGATGATGTGCTGGAGTTACCCTTCACTTCCCTATGATGTGCTGGAGTTATCCTTCACTTCCCTGATGAGGGCTGAGTTACCCTTCACTTCCCTGATGATGTGCTGGAGTTACCCTTCACTTCCCTGATGATGTGCTGGAGTTATCCTTCACTTCCCTGATGATGTGCTGAGTTACCCTTCACTTCCCTGATGATGTGCTGGAGTTACCCTTCACTTCCCTGATGATGTGCTGGAGTTACCCTTCACTTCCCTGATGATGTGCTGGAGTTACCTTCACTTCCTATGATGTGCTGGAGTTACCCTTTACTTCCTGATGATGTGCTGGAGTTATCCTTCACTCCTGATGATGTGCTGAGTTACCCTTCACTTCCTGATGATGTGCTGGAGTTACCCTTTACTTCCCTATGATGTGCTGAGTTACCCTTCACTTCCTGATGATGTTGGAGTTACCTTCACTTCCCTGATGATGTGTTGAGTTACCCTTCACTTCCCTGATGATGTGCTGGAGTTACCCTTCACTTCCTGATGATGTGCTGGAGTTACCCTTACTTCCCTGATGATGTGCTGGAGTTACCCTTACTTCCTGATGATGTGCTGGAGTTACCCTTCACTTCCCTGATGATGTGCTGGAGTTACCTTCACTTCCTGATGATGTGCTAGAGTTACCTTCACTTCCCTGATGATGTGCTGGAGTTACCCTTCACTTCCCTGATGATGTGCTGGAGTTACCCTTCACTTCCCTGATGAGTGTGAGTTACCCTTCACTTCCTGATGATGTGCTGGAGTTACCCTTCACTTCCCTGATGAGTGCTGGAGTTACCCTTCACTTCCTGATGATGTGTTGGAGTTACCCTTCACTTCCTGACGATGTGCTGGAGTTACCCTTCACTTCCCTGATGATGTGCTGGAGTTACCCTTCACTTCCCTGATGATGCGTTGGAATTACCCTTCACTTCCCTGATGATGTGCTGGAGTTACCCTTCACTTCCCTGATGTGCTGGAGTTACCCTTCACTTCCCTGATGATGTGCTGGAGTTATCCTTCACTTCCCTGATGATGTGCTGGAGTTACCCTTCACTCCTCTGATGATGTGCTGGAGTTACCCTTCACTCCCTGATGATGTGCTGGAGTTACCTTTCACTTCCCTGATGATGAGCTGGAGTTACCTTCACTCCCCTGATGATGTGCGGGAAAAGATTTTAGCCCTTTACTTCCCTGATGATGTGCTGGAGTTATCCTTCACTTCTCTGATGATGTGCTGGAGTTTCTCTTCACTTCCCTGACGATGTGCTGGAGTTACCCTTCACTTCCCTGATGATGTGCTGGAGTTACCCTTTACTTCCCTGATGATGTGCTGGAGTTATCCTTCACTTCCCTTATGATGTGCTGGAGTTACCCTTCACTTCCCTGATGATGTGCTGGAGTTATCCTTCACTTCCCTTATGATGTGCTGGAGTTACCCTTCACTTCCCTGATGATGTGCTTGAGTTACCCTTCACTTCCATGATGATGTGCTGGAGTTACCCTTCACTCCCCTGATGATGTGCTGGAGTTACCCTTCACTTCCCTGATGATGTGCTGGAGTTACCCTTCACTTCCCTGATGACGTGCTGGAGTTACCCTTCACTTCCCTGAAAATGTGTGTAAACAGCCTATTCATAGGCTCTTTCAAACTGCGCGGCACTACGGTGCGGCCATCTATAGGCCTATCAAGGTCGGGCTGGTCAGCCATGATTCTTCCTCACTCTGGCGGCCTACCTACTCGAGACAGGTTCTACCCTTGCTGGCTCCCGGGTCCCTTCACGCTGTGCCCCGTGTATACCTACACCTTCCCATTAATAAACTGAGTCTAGTCATCGGCCGTATCTCTACACCTACGCTACCATTCTACAGCACTAGATGAAAGAAGAGAGTTAAAACAGTGGTGGCAGCAGAGGTCCACGGCAGAGTGTAGTGCAGGGGACCATCAGACCATCTAACCTGACCCACTGACCAGTCGATCATCCGACCAAGCCAGTCATATCCAGGTCATCTGCTGGCTTATAGCTTCATCCGTCCTCCCAGCGTCTCGTGGGTGCCTGAGTCAGTCACCGTCCTTGATTTCTCCACAAAATCGGGACATCGGCGTCACGGCGTCATCTCCAGCCGGAAGCAGTCACGTGTGTTCACCTTCTGCAGTTCTCCAGTGTTCTCCTGCACCCTTCTCCTGCATCCTCCAGCGTTTCTACGCCATTCCTACAGCTACGAGAGACGCAAGGTGGGGTTGTTTTGGGTGGTTGGTGTTGTGTGCCACGCGTGCTACCCTCCCGACTCCAGTCACCGCCTCTCCACCACCTCCTGCTACTACGATTCTACGCTCCCTGTTCCAGCTCGCCGTCTGTGTGTTGTTCTCCGTGTTCAAGACGCCACCCCCCGGCTTGAACACGTGGGAACCCAGTTTGCCCACGCCAAGCCAGGCATCTGTTTGCTCCCGCGCCTCGTCATTCTGCAATCAACACCCTTCAGCAACAGCAGTGATTTAGAACATTTTCTTTTTCTTTCCCCGTTCTCACGTACAGTACCTCAAATTTTCCCCAGTGATAACTGTAAAGTAATTTTTTATTTAAGTATACTTTATTGCTGCCCCTGCCTCGTCTTGTCTGAAACCATTTCCCCGTGTCCGTCTGCGCTTCCAAAGCCCCAGTCGGCAGCGCATTCAGACACCGCCCCCAGTATAAACAACGCCGCGCCCAGCTGGCTAGGTTCTGTGCTCTTTATTAAAATCCCTCCTTTTTGCAGAGTCCTACGACCCCTTTCCAGTTCTTACCAAGTGTTGCACAAGATTATTCTATTGAAGAAAACCCCATAGAAGCTCCCAAGTGCTCATACAGCATTCAGCCACCAGTACACACCTGCCTACTTGTGCCTCTCCATCGACAATCAAAGATAAGTAAACAGTGACTGTTTAGCATTTTCTAAGAATTTGTGACATTATTTAATTGCCCTGCACCAAGTACAGTATCACTGAAGCCCATACTTTCAGTGAATTATTCAGTTCCAGTAGAAGTGCACATTTTTGTGTAAATTGCTTTTATTCAGCAACAGCAACATTGTTGCATTTTGCACACTCATTTTTGCATTTTCAAATCCTAGTGCATTATTCTGCACCTAGCCTCTCACCTAATTATTAATTGTCCCTGCTCAAAGTTGTTCATTGTGCTACCCAAAATATATATATATATATATATATATATATATATATATATATATATTTTTATATATATATATATATATTATATATATATATATATATATATATATATATATATATATATATATATATATATATATATATATATATATATATATAATATATATATATATATTCTTTTTTTTAATTGCAAGTCATATCTGTCTGCTATTATTTTGATTGTTGCATCTGCAAGCTAGCCACAAATTGTTGACAACCCTGCACAGTTCTGATGTGTTAGTGTGTTCAAAGTGTTATTTTAATACTTGCCAGTGTCAGTTTTATTCTGCTTGAATTCAACAACTTGTGACTAGACACCTATATTTTCTCCAGTGTCTCAATTTAATATTTTTTTCTCCATATTATTTCTTTGCCATATTTTTGTTTAGGCTCATTCACCTATGTTTTGCATTATGTTAATGTTTATGCCCTGTCATTGAGTGCATTATCAGTTCCTGCCCTTTAATTCCCAGGAACCTGCTTACTTGCCATTATTGCAATACTTACCTGCGAAATTTCATACTTTTGAACCAGAATTTACTTGTCTTTTTTTTTTTTTCTTGTGTCAGTGTACACTCATTTTGCCACCTGTAACTTTTTGCCCCTATTATTAGTGATTTTTACCATTTTTGCATTTTACTCATTGCCTTTTTATGTGAAATTCAGTACTTCTTGATACAGTAAATTTTTGTGACTGTTTTTAGTACCATTGAAGACTGATATCATAAATTGTTTTGCCACCTTACCTTGCTGCAAGTGAATTCATATTTTTCTTTGCCATACCTAATTGCAATTAACAGCACCTGCAACATTTTGCTGTGTGTTGAGCAAGCCTGCACTGCAGTACAGTGTATGTAATACCCAGTTTTCATTTTAATTTGCAAACTTTTGTTAATTCTGCTACTTGTTAGTTCATTCATTTTCATGCAAGTTATCTCTGCTTTTGTTCTGTGAACACCCCAGCAATTAATTCACTTGTATCCAAAATTTACCTTGAGTTTCAGAGAGTACCATTCCTTTTTTTTTGACGTAATTCACGCATTTGTTAACAAATAAGCAGTTTTCGAGTAACACCGTGTTGTGTCCTCTCTGACTCTGTGTTGAGTTCTAGCCAGTTGCATATCAATTCTTGTTTGATCCCTTTCCCTTTCTCTGTGACTTATTTCGTGCTTATAACTGACGCTATGACTCAGACACGCAGTGGCCGTCGCGATGCCCAAGCTTCTGCCACAGATGGCACTGATGTCTCTCCTGTTAGGTCCCATCAGGGGGAGGATGGCGCCTCCATAACGATTGGCCAGGCAGTAGCCCATATCGCGGCCACGAATGGCACTTCATGTCATTCCCGCCCGTCCCTTTTGTTCGACGGTCGTGCCAGTATGTTGGAGACTTGGTTCAAATCGGTCGAGACGACAGTTAAAGGACGAACCGATAACCTCACTGATGCGCACTATGTAAACACTGTCGCGGTGGCTGTGGACAAATCCCTAAGTGTTATCACTTCCTTCTTAGACTTGGTGGAAGTGCGTGATTTGCAGTCATGGCCCAAGCTTAAGGAAGCATTCCGTAATTACTTCCGGTGCAGGCATCAGCGCCATTACCTAGACATTATCACTAGCGTCTTGAATGAGTGCCAATCCCCGGATGAAAGCCCCCTCGCTTGCGTCTGTCGTTTCCAGCGAGCTTCGTTAGATTTTATCAACATTATGAAGGATAGCAAGTGGGTCACTGGTGATGGTAGTATAAAACTCGAAGACATCATCCCCATGATCATTGGAGGCGTCATGCGGAGAGATGCCCCACTCCATCTCCATGATAGGATTGACGAATTAAGGCTCGGCCCCAAGGAACACATCCTGGGCGCCTTTAATGATATCCATAAAATTAAACTCCCGGGCGAGAAAGACAAGGCTTGTCGCCCTGCTGGTACTCCCTTGCAAGTCCCTCAATCGTCAACTCTTGTGTCGCCGCCTGTGCAACCCCCTGTCATTTTTGCTGCAGCCATCCAGCAATCAGCAGACAAGATTAGGACGAACAGCAAACCGCAGACCAAGCTGAATCAAAACGGCAGGTCAGGTTATGACCGGTGGGCTAGCAAGACGACTTTGCCAGCGTCTCCTCCATCTAAGTCCAAGCGTCATAAGCGCACACCGCCGTCAGCACCACCCGCGAGGCGCGTGGTTACCTGTTTTAACTGTGGTAAAAGAGGTCATTATAAACCTCAGCCCCCACGCCGTGATAATCACCGTCCCCGTGCGCAGCACCGGGAGGGCGATTGTGTTTACCACCATACATCCAGTCATACCTCCAGAGAGTGCCACAAGTTGCGTAGCATCTTGTCGGCACACCACGGCAAGCGCTCCCCGCCCGGAGCCCGAGCTAGCTGGAGCCCCTCCAGTAGTTCGGGGGAAGAGACGCGCCAGAAAAATCACGCAAAGAGATAGTCACCCTGTCGGAGTCACTGTATTCCGTCCCTGTCCGCAATGCGTTCGCCGCCCTGGGCAGCGACACGCATGCCGACAGCACGGAAACAGAGTGCCTCGACGCTGGTGTCGAGACTCGAACCGTACCTTCCAGGACGCCGAGTCGCTCCACCAAGCGTCGAGCCTCTAGCAGCCGGGACTCCAAAGATCTAGTCGGCCCGTCATGCCTTCACGTTCGGTATGACAGCCCGTGTGGACCTCTCGTTGAGTCCACACTTCATCGGAAGCCTATTCAGCTTTTTCTTGATACAGGTTCGGTGGTTAACATTGTCCGTTCCACCCTCTTTTGTGACATTGGTCTCCATGCAGCCATGCTGACCGAGCCGTCTGCTATTCAGACATTGCGAGACGTTTCACGTAGCCCTCTCACACTCCGTGGTTGTACAACCTTAGAATTTGCGATCCATGATCACAAGTGGTCAGCAAAGTTCTTAGTTGTTGATGACATCGTCTTCCCAGGCGATTTGCTCATCCTCATCAGTTTCAAGACCATGGCAGACCTTAAGATCCGTTTAGATCCAGCTAAGTGGAAAGCGGATTTTGACGGAGTGGACGTGCCCTTCTGGGGTGTACGCTTGGGTTCCACTACCTGCCACTCCGTCTCGGAGTACATCCAGAGCTTGGAATCATTGGAAACCCGTGGTTTCCGTCGCACATCCTCCATGAGGTCGGCCTCTTGTCCTGACCAACCTCATAAGAGAGCTCGTATCTCGTCACCTCCTGACCATCAGCGCTCAGTTATCAGTGAAACCCAGTCTGGGGACACCCATTCTGACCATCACTCTAACTCTCGCGCTGTTGTAGAGGACGACAGTTGTCAAGCCGCAGTCTCCCTATCGGCAGGCGACTGTCTGACTCGTGTCATGGCATCAGCGAGCAGAGTTACGGCCTGTACAAAGTATGACGTCACTTTGTCGGCTAATTCGCTCACTCCTGTTACGGTGTATGTGACAAGAGCTTTCGAAGGAGATAACGTGCTAGTCGACAACGACACATGCAGAGTCAAGGGCCTCTCCCTTGAGCCGTCCTTGCACACTGTGCGTAGTAAGTTGCAAGTCCTTGTCGGTAACTTGTGCAGTCGAGAATTCCCCCTGAGGAAGGATACTTCACTTGTCAACCTCGTAAGATTCCCTCTCCCGGTGAGAGTGGAGGGCGAAATCCCAGCTGACGTTCTTGTAAGTGCAGTCCTCCCAGGTGAGTCCGCTACTAATTCTTCCATCACCCAGCCAGTGCAGGAAGATGATCTAGCTATGACAGACTACCCGGAAGAAGTTCCACAACTTCTCCAGGTTCTCAATCGCGCACGCACTGCCGTCGAATTAGATGGTGAGTCCATGGGTCTGACCCCACTTATTTCTCACCATATTCCGCTTGATAAAGGTACTAAACCCATTTATGTGCCTGCTTATCGTTTGCCCATGCGCAATGCTTCGCGATGGAGTTATCGAGGAGTCCATTTCCCTGTGGAATGCCCCTCTAATCCTAGTTCCCAAGAAAGATGGAACATGGCGTCCTGTTATCGATTACAGGAAACTGAATGCCTGTACCATCCCAGACCGATTTCCATTGCCAGTTCTGAATGACCTGTTACAGAACATTGGCGATAACAAGGTCTTTTTGACTCTTGATCTTCTTCAAGGGTTTTGGCAGATCCCTCTTGATGACCAAAGCAAAGAACTAACAGCGTTCTCTACGCCTACTGGTCATTACCAGTTCAAGAGAATGCCGTTCGGCTTACGTGGAAGCCCGATCACGTTCAGTCGTCTAATGACAACGATATTCCGTACTCTCCTAGGTGGCACGCTCATGGTCTACCTAGACAATCTCATTGTGATGTCCCAAGATGTTCCTACTCATCTCGTAAAACTTGAGCGGGTACTTGAAAAACTAGCCAAGGCTAATCTTAGGTGAAGCTTTCAAAATGCCAGTTCCTTAAGCAGGAAATAAAGTTTCTGGGCCACGTAGTGACTCAGAGCGGCATCAAGACAGACGAGTCTAAAATCTCGGCTGTGCGAAAGTTCCCTAGACCTACGACGGCAGATACTGTCTGCTCCTTCGTAGGCCTAGCCGGATTCTACCGCACTTTCATAGCCGGTTTCTCCACCATAGCTGCACCCTTGACACAGCTCCTTAAGAAAGATGTTCCCTTTGAGTGGACGTGTGACCAAGAAAGAGCTTTCGTAACACTTAAAAATAGGTTAACATCAGCCCCAGTCCTTAGATTCCTTGATTTCACCAAAGCGTTCACCTTGACAACAGATGCCAGCAAAGTTGGCATCGGTGCAGTCTTGTCGCAGGAATCTAATGGTAAGCAACAGCCAATAGCTTATGCTAGCCGTGTTCTTACCAAAGCTGAAGTCAATTACTCTGTGACAGAGCTAGAAGCCTTAGCCATCGTCTGGGCTTTGAACCACTTCAGAGACATTATTTACCAGTATCCTATCAAGATTTACACGGATCATCTGCCGTTATTATCCCTTTTTGCAAACAAGAATCTCTCTGGGAAACATGCTCGGTGGTCTCTCACCTTTATCGACTACAATCCCGAAGTCTGCTATGTACCGGGTAAGCAAAATGTCGTGGCTGACGCCTTGTCGAGGCATATAGCCTTTGTCAGTGCAGACAACTAGTTCTCCGTCGAGGACCTAGAGAGAGCCCAACGGCGGGACCCGGTGTGGTCACCAGTCCTTCGATTCCTAACCAAGGAGGACGTTGGCCCGCGGGTCAAGTCGCCCGTTCCGCTGACAGACTTAGTGGTCAATCAAGGAGTACTGTTTCGTGTAGCTCGACTAGTGGACCCCGGCAGAACCGTACACCAACTGGTGATACCGGAGTCCCTGGTACCCGCAACTTTCAAGTTGATCCATGATGTCCCAGGCGCAGCGCACCCCGGGAAAGACGACAGCATCAAACAGGCTAGAATGAAATATTTCTGGCCTAAGATGGCAGCGGAAATTGCCAAGTATGTACACCAGTGTGTCGTTTGCTTACAACACAAGGGTACTGTCACGGGTCCCAATCCCATTCTGAAGTATCCCATCACAAAGGAGCCCTGGGAGAGAACTTCTGTCGACCTGTTGACGAATTTCTCGACCTCAGAGAAGGGTAATAAACACCTGCTTGTAATGGTAGATAACTTGACGCGGTACTGCGAGTTAGTACCCATCCCTGACAAAATGGCCGAGACAGTCGCAAATGCTTTCCGTGAGTGTATCGTTCTCCGTCATACCTGCCCACGTGTTCTCCTGTCAGACAATGGGTCGGAGTTCATAAATGCCACAATGAAGGACCTTTGTTCTAGGTTTGACATTCACCAAGCACCAGTAGCTCCACGTCACCCCGCGAGTAATGGTCTTGCTGAACGTACAAACCGCAAAGTCCTGGAGGTGCTCAGAGTAACCGTTAATCCGAGTTGTACTACATGATGTTCAGTGTACATTGAACTCTTCCCTCAACAGCTCGATTGGCGAGACACCCCATTTTTACCGTAAGAAATCCTGTTTGCTCCGCCTAGTCCAAACTATGACACCGATAACACCGGTATAGTTAAGATGCGGACCACACAGCTTGTCTTCCAGCGAGTACGTGAGAACCTAATAAAAGCCACAGATAGGTTCACGTCTGATCGCAACGCCCACGCTAAGGAAAGTAAGGTGGAACCAGGTTGCAAAGTTATGTTGCTCAACCCGACGCAGACCCCTGGTATCCATAAACTTGTCCCCAAGTTTGTCGGTCCTTACCGTGTCCTACGACAGCTCCGCGGCAATAAGTTCGAGATGAGGGAGATAGCTACCGGAACTATCAGAGAAGCTCACCTTGACCACATGAAGTATATTGATCATGTGCAAGCTGAAGCAGAGCTGGAATCGTGGGCATTGCAAAGCCACAATCAGACTCAAACTAGTGACAACCTCTCTAGTTCTTCACCTGCTACCACTACGACAGATGACAGTCCTGTAAGGCTCCATACTTATGGCCTGAGACCCCGGACAGCAGTACATTTCTGTGACATTGACATACCTACTGACTTGTCCGACTCCTACGCTAGCTACGCTAATTAATGTGCATACATTGTATAGTTAGTAAATAATGGAGTCAGGGTGGACAACACCATGTAAATATGTAAAATTTATTCTAGCAGGGTACCTGTAGTATAATGAATTCCATGGAAATAATGTTGTTGTGAGTATGTGCACCCAGTGTGTTTTGTAAAGCCTGTATAAAGGCAAGGGCAGTATCGCCCTTTTGAGCTAAATGTCACACCTTAGGAAATGCTACTGTCAGTCATTGTTTGCAGATGTGAGGATGGTACAGCGCTCAAGGATGTGCAGTCAAGTTGATGCCTAGCCCTGTGGACAACCTGTATATAGAAGAATTTAGTCCCTGTGCCAATATCGGCTTGTTCTGTCCTCCGTCCAGCTGTGCGGGCAGGCCGATTTTCTCTTCCCCGACCCTCGAAGCGGGAGAGTTTTTTTTTTTCCGGCCCGCACCGGCAATGTTCTGTTGTTAAATGTAAATGTCAGGTGACCGGAAGCCAGTTTCCCCTGGGTAATTTTGTTGGCTCGTTTACACCTTCCTGCTCGCCAGTATTGTCGTGTTGAGACGACACGCGGTAGGTGGCCGAGCGGATGTAAACAGCCTATTCATAGGCTCTTTCAAACTGCGCGGAACTACGGTGCTGCCATCTATAGGCCTATCAAGGTCGGGCTTGTCAGCCATGATTCTTCCTCACTCTGGCGGCCTACCTACTCGAGACAGGTTCTACCCTTGCTGGCTCCCGGGTCCCCTCACGCTCTGCCCCGTGTATACCTACACCTTCCCATTAATAAACTGAGTCTAGTCATCAGCCGTATCTCTACACCTACGCTACCATTCTACAGCACTAGATGAAAGAAGAGAGTTAAAACATGTGCTGGAGTTACCCTTCACTTCCCTGATGACGTGCTGGAGTTACCCTTCACTTCCCTGATGATGTGCTGGAGTTACCCTTCACTTCCCTGATGATGTGCTGGAGTTACCCTTTACTTCCCTGATGATGTGCTGGAGTTATCCTTCACTTCCCTGATGATGTGCTGGAGTTACCCTTCACTTCCCTGATGATGTGCTGGAGTTATCCTTCACTTCCCTGATGATGTGCTGGAGTTACCCTTCACTTCCCTGATGATGTGCTGGAGTTACCCTTCACTTCCTGATGATGTGCTGGAGTTACCCTTCACTTCCTGATGATGTGCTGGAGTTATCCTTCACTTCCCTGATGATGTGCTGGAGTTACCCTTCTTCCCTGATGATGTGCTTGAGTTACCCTTCACTTCCTGATGATGTGCTGGAGTTATCCTTCACTTCCTTGATGTGCTGTAGTTACCCTTCATCCCTGATGATGTGCTGGAGTTACCCTTTACTTCCCTGATGATGTGCTGGAGTTATCCTTCACTTCCCTGATGATGTGCTGGAGTTACCCTTCACTTCCCTGATGATGTGCTGGAGTTACCCTTCACTTCCCTGATGATGTGCTGGAGTTACCCTTCACTTCCCTGATGATGTGCTGGAGTTACCCTTCACTTCCCTGATGATGTGCTTTGTTACCTTTCAGTCGAGGAATTTCGGCACTTTCGTCTTCTAGTTATAATACTATGGTAATTTTCTCATAGAAATCTGATATTCTAAGAGGCATAATGAAGGATCTAGAAAACACATTTCTTGTTAATCAGGTTCATAAAAAAAATAACTTACTAGGCGCGAAATTTACTTGGCTGGGCGACAAAAATGTCGACCAGTAGCTAAGAGACTCACTGCAAGCCACACGTAACCTATTATCTCCATGTTTCCAGGAACAACAACAAGCTCCAGCCAATGGAAATAAGTCACTCTGTCTGACTTTTTTGGGTTATCCTAGGTTATACACATATGCTGCTATGTATGATAATCTATGTAACTGTATTTGTGTATACCTGAATAAACTTACTTACACGGGGCACCAGCGATGTCATACGGGGCAAGCAAATTGTGTGCTGGGGACGTTTCAATGAGGGACATTTTAAAAGTAGATGCTAGAGTTTTTTTTTGTTTTTGTTTCTCACGATATAAGAAAAACTTTGTAAGGTATTGGGAGTAGCAAGAAAATTCAATCCTATGTTATGTTGTGCATGTCAATCGTCTTTTGTTTGATGTTGATCGGAAACTCAGAGTAGAGTTGTTATTGTTACTCTGGCTTTCATTATCCCCTACAACCATAACAATGGCGATGAAGATGGGATCATCGGAGCCAAAGGTAGTGAACCAATGTGTGCTGAAGTCATGGAGTTACTGGCAGCCTCGGACGTTGCAGCAGAACAGTGATTATTGCAAGAATCTACATCAGCACCAACAAGTGGGTGAACCATGGCGGCGTTAGTCACAGGTGAGGCTGAAGCTGTTTAACCCACTTTAAGATATCTTTGAAGCTCTGGCTAAGTTTTTTGTAAGCCAGTTTCACTCATTCAGGAATTACAGACCAAGATAAAAGAGGAACTTCTTCCTAGTTTCTCTAGGTAGTGGGTGTGCGCCAGATTTATCACACACAAAGAGTTATGATGACTTGGTAGCGGCCCTGAAAAGTTATTATGCTGTGAAACCAGCCTATCACTGCAGTTTGTTTGCATTTCAACACAGGAAGAAACGACAGGATGAGTCCTTGCATGAACCATATGTGGATATAAAGACTTTGACAGTGAAGCGTAACTTTGGGGGCCAATTTGACCCCAGAGTTGGGGATCAGTTATTTCGCTAACTTATTTGCAAAAATTGGACTTGCAAAGTATGCAATCTGCAAAAAGTTTTTGAGAAACTTTTTGAACTTGGAACAGGCCTTTGTTAGTGAGAAGCACACTGTTCCTGAGGTACAAGTAATTAATGCTGTGAAATGTAAACATTGTGGTTCCAGCATAGCTGTGCTAACTGTAAATTTTAAGTTTTCGTGGCACTTTTTCATAAAAAGGGTCACTTGAAAAGTGTGTGTAAGGAGGAAGCATCTCAAGTGTATTTTAAGGATGTCTCAAAATCGCATAGTGACAAAAAAGAGAACAATAAAGAAACATCAGGCACCAAGATATCCTAGAACAAAGATGGTTAAGCTGCTTCAAGGAGAAATAGTTCAGCAGACGAGGGAGTGATGAGTTTATATGCTGTGGAGGATAAAGTGTTTTCCCTGAAGGCTGAATAATATGGTTTTCTAATTATTCAGAAAGAGGTTCCTTTTGAGGTTGAGAGGGGGCGTCCATCCCGACATTATCCAAAGACTGGGGTCGAAGCATTAAGAGGGCACATTGAACCATGTTCTAGGAAGGTAACTAAATATGATATTGAAAAAAAACTTTGGGGAAAGGTTGTTTTACTGGTATGCCATAATAACTTAACGTACCATAAGTCAAATAATAGTAACTTGTGTGGAAAATACCTCATGAAAAAGGTTTGGATTTACCCTGATGGCTTAGATTAATGTACCAAAATTAACAAACTAGACAATACTGAAGAAATATTAGATAATTTTAAAGTAGATTCTAGTAAACCTATCTCCAGCATGGTGGTCACAATTCATGTGAAAAGTGATACTGTCCCTAAATTTGTGAAACCGAGGCCAGTACCATTTTTTTGCAAAGAAATGATCGAAGCCGATTTAGAAAAATTAGTACAGAAAGGGATTATTGAGCCTATTTCCCATAGTGAGTGGTCCGTACCTATTGTACCTGTATTAAAGGCTGACCAAGTCTGAGAATATGTGTGGGGATTTTAAATATATAAATCAACAGACTCATTGTGAGAGATATCCTTTACCCAGGACTGTAGTGGATAAAAGCAAGATATTTACAAAATTAAATTTAAAAGATGCTTATTTACAAATTCCTGTGGATGAGAAGAGCCAACACATTTTAGTAATTAATACCCACATGGGACTTTTTGAATATAAGGGACTACCTTTCCGAATTTCATCTGGTATCTTCCAAAAATTATTTGCCATTTGTTTGTTAGATTGGAATGCAGCAGCCTATTGATGCCATAATATGTGGTGCCACACAAGCTGAGCATGATGCTAATATATGGTGCCACACAAGCTGAGCATGATGTCAGACCCAGGCAGGTGTTGAATATTTTACAAGAGCATAATGTAGTATTGAATAAGAATAAATGGTGTTAAAAACCAGATGTGTTGAATATCTGGGGTATGAGATTTCAGGGAAGGTATTAAACCTTCTCCTAAGAAGATTGAGGCTATTGTAAATTTACCATCACATAAGTCCATAGGGAAAGATCAGTCCTCTGTGAGGATGGTGATATATTATTGTAATTATTAGAGATTTCTCTTTAATTTTGGCACCATTGTATGAGTTATTGAGAAAAGGGGCTACGTTTGAGTGGTCTTCAGTGGCATCCATTAATAACTGAGGTTGATGCTTCCTCTGTATGTGTTGGATGTGTTGATCCAGGAAGTAAGTGGTCAGGGAAAAACCTGTGTATGTTGCTAGTAAGAAACTTTCTCCAGCAGAACAGAATTATTCTCAGCTTGACAAAGAAGGTTTAGCTTTTAAGAAATTCAGATATTTCTTGCAAGAAAGAAAGTTTGTTGCTCGAACAGATCATAAACCATTCCTAAGTTTATTTGGAAAAGGAAAACATATTCCAGTAAATACAAATGCCAGAATTCAGCGTTGGGCTGTTATAAGCTCAGTATTATTAGGGTTTGTCATTCAAGGCTGGCAAGGAAAAAGTTATTGCAGATGCATTAAGTAGATTACCTGTTGAAGATCATAGTTTAGAGTCAGGTACACCTATAGAATTTTTTTTATTTCTAAAATATATCATTTGAAAATATCAAAGAGCATACTGAGAAAGATGCTGTTTTATCCCAAGTAGTAAATGATGTTAAATATGGATGGTGTAAGAACAGTGTTCCTTTATCTGACTATAATTCCGCCAAATCATATCTAACTATTCATGATGATGTATTATTGTATAGAAATAGAGTGGTAGTGCCGGTAGAATTAAGATGTAAGAAATTAGAGTATTTACATATGGGTCATAATGGTATCATCTATGAAAGCAAAAGCAAGGCAGTGGGTCTGGTGGCCAAAGACTGACCAAAATATTGTGGAAGTGACTAAGAATTGTCCGATTTGTTTTAAGAATTTTCAGCCAATTTCATCTGTACTATCTTGGCCCAGCACGGGAAACCATGGTATAGAGGCATACACTATGCAGTCCCAGTTGAGAGCAAATAGTTTTCGTAATTGTGGGTTCCTTTTCAAAATTCTTAGATGTGCAAGTAAGTAGTTCCATGACATCCACAGTTACTGCTAAGTTGTTAAGGAAATCCTTTTGTAATTTTGGGTTACCAGACATAGTTGTGTCAGATAATGCCGCATACTTTGTATCACAAGAGCTGGAAGCTTTTTTTTATTAAGAATAGTATTGAACATGTTACCCAGCCCCATACCATCAATCATCAAATGGTCTGACAGAGGACAGTAAGGACATTGAAGGAAGGTTTACACAGATTTACAAAAGGATCTCTCAATACCAGACTATGTGATTCTTATGTAATACTGTTCCTTCATCCACGGTAAGACACCAACAGAAATAATGTTTAATAGGAATATTAAAGTCCCAGTAGCGGCTGTCTAAAGTCAAGTTAGGGAAGACAAGTCATTGTCTAACACGGCTGCTGGTGACCTTCAGGGGATGAGAAAATTTCAAGTTGATGATGCTGTGTATGATGATGCTGTGTATGAATAAATTTTGAGAGGTGAACCTTGGATAGAAGGAAAGATTGTGGAGGTATTAGGGAATTATCTTTATTTTACTACAAGTACATGTGGTATACAGGCCTAGCTGACATCAGTAATATACTAGTACATAGAAAGCCCCTTGTTATGCAACATTTGGGGTTAGGTCACTGTCCCAGGATGCGACCCCACCAGTCGACTAACACCCAGGTACCCATTTTACTGATGGGGAACATAGATAACAGGTGTAAAGAAACACGCCCAATGTTTCTACCCTGGCTGGGAATC
>WNWK01028770.1:0-25039 GCA_009830355.1 Cherax destructor | reverse complement strand
TTGTTAAGTCTCTTGGCTGTGATCTGTTTAGTTTTTTTAGGGCAATGTTTGTTATAGAGGTGGTGGGTTTTGTTAAGGAAATTCTTGATGCATTCATTAGTATCTGTACACTTAGTATCTGTACACTTGTAACATGCATCGAAATAAAAATATTATTATTATATTATATTATTATTATTAGTAGTTGTAGTAGTAGTGGTGGTGGTGGCAGCAACAGCATTAGTAGTTGTAGTAATAGTGGTGGTGACAGCAACAGCATTAGTGGTGGTAGTGGCAGTAACAGCATTAGTAGTTGTAGTAGTGGTGGTGGTGGCAGGAACAGCATTAACCCTTTGACTGTTGGAGGCCCCTCTCTGAAACTGTCATTCTATGTTGGGAAATATTCGAAAAAAAAAATTATTTTTTCTTATCAAAATGTTAAGATTATTTTTCTGATTGTTTAAATCCCCCCAAAAAAAATTTGCGATCAGTATTTACCGAGATATAGAGGCATAAAGTTGGCAAAAAATGAGCCGTGTATGGCAACAGCGGCGAATGCCACTCACCCGGTAAACTTTGGTTTACAGTGGACCCCCGAGTTTCGTAAAAACTTCATTGCAGAAGCCTGCTCAAGTGCCATTACGAGCAATTTACTCCCTTAAGAAAAATGTCAAGTAGGTTAGTCCATTTCAGACCCCAAAATACACTTCCACATGCACTTAAAATATTATACTTACATAATTATGATTTCAGTTGTTAACCGAGGGTCCACTGTACAGTGGACCCTCGGTTAACGAATACCGAAATCGTGCAATTATGTAAGTATAATTTTGTAAGTTCTTGTGGAAGTGTATTTTGGGGTCTGAAATAGACTAACCTACATGAAATTTTTCCTTAAGGGAGTAAATTCGTTCGGTAATGGCACTTGAGCAGACTTCAGGAGTGAAGTTTTTACGAAACTCGGGGGTCTACTGTACTTCCTTTTGTAGGTTTCTTGTTTTTTTCATTATTTTATTTTTTTACATAACTTATGTGGCCTGTGAGACCAAAGTAAGGTGCAATGTATATATATACACTCGTTGTATGCAACACAATAATCACACAAACATTAGTATCATTATATTGTTTACAAAACTTGTTTACACCAACCAACAATAAAAAAAATTGTTTATTACTATTGTTCTATAATATATATACACATATATAATGACTAGACACTTTCCATCAACTGCAATTAGCACTTCAAAGCTCCAAGCTGTGTGTGTGTGTGGGGGGGACATCTAAATTTGCTGAGTCAGGGTAAGGCAGCTGTCAAAATGACATATTATACCATTACTCACCACCCTCACTGCCTGTCAACCTGTCAACACAAAAGGGGACCCATGTCTTCTTCTCCACAACCTCCTTCCTTTCCTTCATACCTACCTTCCTAGCTTCCTTTTTTCCTTCATTC
The DNA here is from genome assembly GCA_009830355.1 of Cherax destructor. Lineage (NCBI taxonomy): Eukaryota > Metazoa > Arthropoda > Malacostraca > Decapoda > Parastacidae > Cherax > Cherax destructor. The sequence continues at coordinate 23,607 of WNWK01028770.1, read as the reverse complement.
CTTCCTTTCTTTCTGCCTTCCTTTCTTACATATTTCCTTCCTTCCTTCCTCTCATCTCTTCCTTCCTGCCTTCCTTCCTTTCTTCCTTCATTCCTTCCTTTATTTCTTCCTTCCTTTCTTACTTCTTTTGTTCCTTCCTTTCTCTCATCTCTTCCTTCCTTTCTCTCTTTCTTTCTTTCTTACTTCCTTCCTTCTTCCTTTCCTCCTTCCTTACTTCTTTCCTTCCTTCCTCTCATCTCTTCTTTCCTTCCTTCCTTCCTCTCATCTCTTCTTTCCTTCCTCACATCTCTTCCTTACTTACTTTCTTTCTTTCTTCCTTCCTTCCTTCTGGTATCCTGGGCACTGCTTTCAGTCACAAACTTCTCAAAACCATGAAATTTATCTTCAGAGACACTTCCATCTGTGTTAGAGCTATCATTGAGGAAGAGAAATGTCCCAGATGCACCAAGGAGTCAAATAATTCTTACCACTAGGCATGCTGAACAAGGACTACTGAAATGGTGTTCCCACAATGCACCAGTGGCTGCCCGATTTTTTTTATACCGCACACACTGACCATACAGACCCATTCTCTCACATGTGGGCCTACCAGCTTTCTCCCACTTGATTTGAGGCCGCTAGAATTTAGGCGTATAAATATGTCCGAAACATTGGCTCGTAAGACGTATATATACGACCAAAACAGTCAAAGGGTTAATAGTTGTAGTAGTGGTGGTGGTGGCAGCAACAGCATTAGTAGTTGTAGTAGTAGTAGTGGTGGTGGTGGCAGCAACAGCATTAGTAGTAGTAGTGGTAGTTGTGGTGGTGGTGGCAGTAACAGCATTAGTAGTAGTAAATAACAAAAAAGGCACAATACCGTGACTGGAACAATACACACACAACCCGCACATATAAAAGGAGAGGAGCTTATGACGACGTTTCGGTCCGACTTGGACCATTTACAAAGTCACACAGTGTGACTTTGTAAATGGTCCAAGTTGGACCGAAACGTCGTCGTAAGCTCCTCTCCTTTTATATGTGCGGGTTGTGTGTGCATTAGTAGTAGTAGTAGTGGTGGTGGTGGTGACAGCAACAGCAATAGTAGTTGTAGTGGTGGTGGCAGCAACAGCATTAATAGTTGTAGTAGTGGTGGTGGCAGCAACAGCATTAGTAGTTGTAGTAGTGGTGGTGGTGGTGGCAGCAACAGCATTAGTAGTTGTAGTGGTTGTGGAAAATATTGGGTATTTTCCCGAAAGGTTATACTCGATAACCTTTCCAATGTGAATATTCTTAATGTGTGACTGTTGGTACACATAATACGTAGGAATGAAGAACGAACCAACACACAAGTCTTGATGCATGCGTAGTTAGACCCAGGGGGATTAAACCGGGGGTCAAGAGCGTGGGTACGCTGAGCTGGGTCAAGTAGGCAGAGGTAGAGAGCGGGCAGTCTCGTGTGTATATCATAGGCTCCTGAGGTCGTGAGTGAAATGGAGTCCGGGATATGGCGGTTCCAGCGACCAAATCGCAGTTAATGGTCTCACTTCACAATAGAGAGTGTTGTGAAGATTCATCGTAAATAATGTGGGACATTAAGTCCAAGAAACTGCAATAATAGAGTGATAATGTGTTAAATAGTGACCGACGCTGCCATTACGGTTTTTCGATGGAGGAAATGTGCGTCGGTTTGATCAGTGTTCATCATACACAATTATTAATGGATTAACTTCTATAGAGGGTAAATTGTGGGACGTTAAGTCCAGTGAATCAGAGGTATAAATCATTGGAAGGGAAAGAGGTGGATCGGGTGGCATCAAGTGAAGAGACGCCATCCGGGACCGCCATGTTGGGTATGAAGGAGATGATCGTTTCCATCTCTACTCATCGACTCTGAATTTTGGTATAGAGACGATGAAAGTGTATAAACTAGTGGGACATTAAACCATAGTGTGAATAGTGGTTAAAGTTATACGAATAAACTGTAAGAAAGGGAAATAGCGAGAGGATACGAATCGCTACTCCCCGATCAACCACATGTTACTTTGTCGGTCCGGTCTCGAGGACTGCAGAGAGATCGAGGGAATCAACTTTCTCTTGACTCATCGGGACACCCAAATTCAACATCAACATCTTGCTGGGAGATTTGTATTTACCGGCAAGATAACAAGATCCATCGGAGGGAGACTGCTGAGAGGACTGTCTCCTCCCCACAGTAGGTACATTTATTGTTGTAGCTGTGTCGCTGGCCAGTAGATAGGTTACAATGATGTATACTTGCTGTGGTTATGCCAATGATCGTCCATGACCATCAGTGACAAGGGGTGAGTTATGATTAATTAGTTGTACTCTCTCCTCCATTTCCTTCTAACCAGTCTCTCATATACATATACAGTCCACTAAAATTAACAATGCCGTAACTATTGATGTTACCCATTCTTATTAAACTGGTCAAGGATAGATGTGGTTTAGAGTGAGAATATTGAAGGGAGTCATTTCAGCGACCAGGGTGACTCTAGTTTTCTCACACGCCTAACGGGGATAACTGCGGTAAAGTTATATTGGCGGTCATCTCCCCGGGAGATTATTTGTCGTAAGTGGCGGTGAAGCCCAGACAGGTAACCTCTTAATTCCCCACAGTGGTAGTGGCGCAGCAACAGCATTAGTAGTAGTGGTAGTGATGGCGGCAACAGCATTAGTAGTAGTAGAGTGGTGGTAGCATCAACAGCAGTAGTAGTTATAGTAGTAGTGGTGGTAGTGGCAGCAACAGCATTAGTAGTAGTGGTGGTGGTGGTGGTGGCAACAACAGCAGCAGTAGCAGTACTGGTGGTGGCAGCAACAGCAATAGTAGTTATAGTAGTAGTGGTGGTAGTGGTAGCAACAGCATTAGTGGTAGTAGTGGTGGTGGCAGCAACAGCATTAGTAGTAGTGGTGACAGCAACAGCATTAGTAGTAGTGGTGGCAGAAACAGCATTAGTAGTAGTAATAGTGGTAGTGGTAGTGGCAGCAACAGCATTAGTAGTAGTGTTGGTGGTGGTGGCAGCAACAGCAGTAGTAGTTATAGTAGAAGTGGTGGCAGTGGCAGCAACAGCATTAGTAGTAGTATTGGTGGTGGTGGCAGCAACAACATTAGTAGTAGTGTTGGTGGCAGCAACAGCATTAGTAATAGTGGTGGCAGCAACAGCATTAGTAGTAGTAATAGTGGTGGTGGTAGTGGCAGTAACAGCATTAGTAGTAGTGTTGGTGGCAGCAACAGCAGTAGTAGTGGTGGTGGTGGAAGCAACAGCAGTAGTAGTTATAGTAGTGTGGTGGTAGTGGCAGCAACAGCATTAGTAGTAGTATTGGTGGTGGTGGCAGCAACATCATTAGTAGTAGTGTTGGTGGCAGCAACAGCAGTAGTAGTAGTGGTGGTGGTGGCAGCAACAGCATTAGTAGTAGTGGTAGTGGCAGCAACAGTATTAGTAGTAGTAGTAGTAGTGGTGGTGGTGGCAACAACAGTAGTAGTGGGAGTATTAATATGTACCGGAGCGTGCAGTATGCTGGAAGTGGAGAAAGGTTTATCTTATGACTATGTCATGTGACAGTCTCAGGTAAGCATGTTATAAGTATTGCTAGGGCAGTGGACATGTAACTGCACCAGTGTGGCAGCTTTTTGAACCAGGGTTTTTGAGGTGGCAATGAGTCATGTTTAAAGACAACACCACTGCCCCAGCTCTGGCTCCCTGTAAATTTGTTTAACATCATTCCATTACATGTCCTTCAGTGTGACAGTAATGCCACACAGAGGAGCATGCTATATGTTTTCTCTCTAATTGATATTTGATATCCTGGGTAAATCTCTGCCTATAGAAATTCTACTAAATGGAGAAGAATATTTACACTAGTTAGAAGATAAATGATTTTCTTTTTACAGCATTGGAAATTTCTCACCGATGTATGGTGACTCAAAGGATTTTTTTTTTTTCAACATACTGGCCATCTCCCACCGAGGCAGAATGACCTGAAAATGAAGAAAACTGAAGTTTTTCTTCTTTTTAAATTTAGTAATTTATACAGGAGAAGAGGTTACTAGCCCCTTGCTTTTGGCATTTTAGTCGCCTCTTATGACATACACGGACTCAAAGGAAAGTATGTTTTAATCATAAGACTTTGAGTAATAAGTAAGATCAAACTGTACTCTTAACACTTCACATGCATACATTACTTATAAATTACAGATGCTCCTTGCTTGACAATGGTTCGACTTACAATATTTTGACTTTACACTGGTGCAAAGAAGCTGTAATTTTTTTTTTTTTTTTTTTTTTTAGTGCTGTACAGTACTGTACATTTATTGATGGGATAAACTTGTATTCATTTATGCATTTACTTTTTATTAATAATATTTAGTTAGTCACAGTAGTTATTTGTTTATTTACTTATTCAGTGACAGTAATTATTTATTTATCGTATACGTATGTATATTCGATGTAAAATATTTTCAAATTGCGATGGGTTCATCAGAACATAACCCCATTATAAGTCGAGCAGCACCTGTATACTTAACCCTTTCTCTGTCGGTCCCGTAATATTATGGCTTTGAAGCCAGTGTCAGTCCCGTAATACTATGCCAAAATTCTAGCGGTTTCCAATCTTGCGGGAAATAGCTGGTAGGTCTACATATGAGAGAATGGGTCTGAGTGGTCAGTGTGCACAGTATAAAAAATAATCCTGCAGCACGCAGTGCATAATGAGAAAAAAGCTGCGACCGTGTTTTTGGTTTAACAGTATTTATGGTTGTATTCTCATTTTCTTGGTCTCATTTGATAGAATGGAAGATATGTTACAGAAATAGAGATGATTTTGAATGCTTTACAGACTAAAAGTACTGTACCTTGAAATTGAGCTCAAATTAGCATAAATGTTCGATTTTTGCCGATGCTCAAGAGTAAACAAATCACATTACGCGTCCAATACACGTCAACTGGTGGGTCTAATATGCTTTCACAAATGCACTGATATTATTTATACTATTTTTACAATAATGCAGTAGTCTGCATAACAGTAAATCATCTATTTTTTATGTGAATAAAAATTCAAAATGGAAAGCAAGCATAATATAAGAGGGGCCTGGATACGTGACTAATGAACAGAGAAAATGTTATTTTAGTGCTAGGAATGTTTGCATTGTTAATTCTGGACCCTATTTTGAAATTGGCCTTTCTTGAATTTTGTATGAAAATGGCCAAATTAGTAATTTCTGATCACTATTGGGTAGTTGAAATAGGTAAATCGGCTGTTTCTTGTACTCAGTTGATAGAACAAAATGAGTTCTAGCGAAATAGCTACGAAGTAGCTAGACTGGAACAATGGAACTGGCTCAAAGTGGGCAAAATTGCCGATGAGTAAATATCGCCGAGACCGCTAACTTCGCAAGGGTGTAATTCTGTAAGTTTTCCATCAAATTTTGTACTTTTGGTTTCATTACAATCGGGAAACAAATCTCTATCATTTCATAAGAAAAAATGTTTTTTTCTTTTTTTTGATAACTCTTCGACACTGAGAGCAAGTTTACGAGCAGAGGTCTCGACAGTGAAAGGGTTAAAAATCCTTGCATTTTCTTCTTGCAGCTGCCATGGATCTTCAAGTGAGCAGTACACTTACAGGCAGCAGCAGAAGAAATATTAAAAATGAAAACAGCCGAGGTAGCAGCAGCAGCGGCAATATTAATGGTCTCGACCTGGAGAATTTGATTGTAATTTATAATCGGGTCCCAAAAACAGGATCCACTTCCTTTATCGGCCTGGCATATGATCTCTGCTCCAAGAACAAGTTTAATGTTATTAATGTTAATACCACTAAGAAAAACCCAACACTCTCCTTAACAGATCAGGTAAAATTGTCCTTAACAGATCAGGTAAAATTGTCCTTAATAGATCAGGTAAAGTCTTGTCCTTAACAGATCAGGTAAAGTCTTGTCCTTAACAGATCAGGTAAAGTCTTGTCCTTAACAGATCAGGTAAAGTCTTGTCCTTAACAGATCAGGTAAAGTCTTGTCCTTAACAGATCAGGTAAAGTCTTGTCCTTAACAGATCAGGTAAAGTCTTGTCCTTAACAGATCAGGTAAAGTCTTGTCCTTAACAGATCAGGTAAAGTCTTGTTCTTAACATATATAGTCTTATCAGTTTTATTATCAATCTTAATTGTAAATATAATATTTTGTCTGAACTTTGTATAAACATACAATGTACATTGCATATATTTAAGATGGTATTCATGTGTGTTTATAATGGAAGCATTTCAAACATTTATTACACAACAATTGCTTACTATATATTCATAAGGAATACTGCACGTCAATTAGCAATTAGCCATTGTGACTGTTTATTCAGCAACCTTTTAGTGTTTTCTCTCTGCTACTGTAACAGCACAATTTTTACCTTGGAGCTTCCTGTACACTGCTGTAACAGCACAATTTTTTACCTTGGAGCTTCCTGTACACTGCTGTAACAGCATAATTTTTACCTTGGTGCTTCCTGTACACTGCTGTAACACCACAATTTTTACCTTGGTGCTTCCTGTACACTGCTGTAACACCACAATTTTTACCTTCTAGCTTCCTGTACACTGCTGTAACACCACAATTTTTACCTTGGAGCTTGCTGTATACCTGGAGAGGGTTACAGTCTGTGTAACACCACAATTTTTCCTGAAGGCTTCCTGTACACTCTGCAGTAGCACAATTTTCTCAACATTGTACAGTAATCAAGGATGAATATATTTCATAATCAATATTGCTAATAGTAGCACAGATGCTAAAATAAAAATTTCTCACATTTTCTTCTTCTTTCAACAAGTCGGCCATTTCCCACCAAGGTGGGGTGGCCCAAAGAGATAAACAAAAGTTTCTCTTTTTAACTTTAGTAATATATACAGGAGAAGGGGTTACTAGCCCCTTGCTCCCGGCATTTTAGTCGACTCTTACGACACGCATGGCTTACGGAGGAAGAATTCTGTTCCACTTCCCCATGGAGATAAGAGGAAATAAGAACAAGAACTAGTAAGAAAATAGAAGAAAACCCAGAGGGGTGTATATATGCTTGTACATGAATGTGTAGTGTGACCTAAGTGTAAGTAGAAGTAACAAGACATACCTGAAATCTTGCATGATTATGAGACAGAAAGAAGGCACCAGCAATCCTACCATCATGTAAAACAATTACAGGCTTTTGGTTTACACTCACTTGGCAGGACGGTAGTACCTCCCTGGGCGGTTGCTGTCTACCAACCTACTACCTAGATTCTCACATTTTGTCATGTTTTATTTCTCTGACAAACATGTACAGTAAGTCGTCAAGTTACAAATATGTTGAGAATCTTGTGTATTGTGTATAATATCATTATTATACACAGAAAATGACAGGATTGATAATGAGAACCTTCAAAACCATGATGACACTTTTCAGGTCGCTTGTTCTATCTAGGCTGGAATATTGCTGCATACTAACTGCACCTTTCAAGGCAGGTGAAATTGCTGAACTAGAAAATGTGCAGAGAACCTTCACAGCACGCATAACTGCGATAAACCACCTCAATTACTGGGAATGCTTGAAGTTCCTAAACCTGTACTCCCTAGAACGCAGGCGGGAGAGATACATTATTATACAGTGGACCCCCGGATTACGTCATTATTTCGTTCCAGAATGCTGTTCAAGTGCCGTTACCAAACGAATTTGTTCCCATAAGGAATAATGTAAATTAGATTAGTACTTTTAGACCTCCAAAAATACAGTTACAAAAGCACTTACAAAAATAAACTTACATAATTGTTCAAGTTTGGAGCAGTACGTAATCCGGGGGTCCACTGTATACACTTGGAAAATCCTAGAGGGATTAGTACCAAACTTGCACTCAAGAGTCACTCCCTATGAAAGCAAAAGACTCAGCAGATGATGCAACATTCCCCTATTGAAAAGCAGGGGTGCCACTAGCACGTTGAGAGACAACACAATATGTGTCAGGGGCCCAAGACTGTTCAACTGCCTCCCAGCGTACATAAGGGGGATTACCAATAGACCCCTGGCTGTCTTCAAGCAGGCACTGGACAGGCACCTAAAGTCGGTACCTGACCAGCCGGGCTGTGGTTCGTACATCGGACTGCGTGTGGCCAGCAGTAACAGCCTGGTTGATCAGGCTCTGATCCACCATGAGGCCTGGTCACAGACCAGGCCGTGGGGGCATTGACCCTCGGAACTCTCCTCCAGGTAAACTCCAGGTATAACTGTCCCCAATGTGTTCTTAAGTTGAAGACTTAATGTATTATGAATATTATACAATACGTAGACAGAAGATTCTCAAAGTGTTTGTAAGTCAAGGACTTACTGTATGAATTCTTCACTGCTACAGATGCGGCTTGTGTATAACATGTCAAACTGGGACGAGAAGAAACCAGGAATATACCATGGCCATCTTGCATACTTGGATTTTAATAGGCAAGTTGAATGTTCAGTTATGTTAGTTAATTCTTTTTTGTTACTGAACATAGCTGGAATGATGAAGGTTATTGCCAGATTAAGGTTTCAGTACATTAAGCATCATTTTTAAAAGAATTCACACTGAACTCCATCTTGAGAGGAAAATTTCTGGAAATCTCAATATTTAACATTAATGAAAAACATTGATTATTTTAAATACTCCATTTTCCCCTTTTTTTTTTTTTTTTACTTTTATAGGCATTATTACCCTTGTGGGTTTAGTGCTTAGTTGTGTTTATAATGATATAGACATTATTGCAAATAATACACTTTGTGTATGCAGGTTTGGTGTGAGCGTTCAGCCATTGTATATAAACATTGTAAGAAATCCCCTGGAACGTCTTGTGTCTCATTACTATTTCATCCGATATGGTGACGACCTCATGCCACAGCGAGTTTATAAGAAAATGGGCGACAAAATGGTAAGTTTTTTTGTTCACTCTGTTTGATAATGTTCTTATGCACCTCTTATCCATCCTGTGGGAGGTAGTCACCACAGAACCATCCTGTGGGAGGTAGTCACCACATAACCATCCTGTGCGAGGTAGTCACCACATAACCATCCTGTGGGTGGTAGTCACCACATAACTATCCTGTGGGTGGTAGTCACCACATAACCATCCTGTGGGTGGTAGTCACCACATAACCATCCTGTGGGTGGTAGTCACCACATAACCATCCTGTGGGTGGTAGTCACCACATAACCATCCTGTGGGTGGTAGTCACCACATAACCATCCTGTGGAAGGTAGTTACCACACGTACAGTAAGAAAGATAAAGGACTACACTAATATTTGCTATGTCAAATAATCTGTTACTCTCTTGACATAACTATTATTGTAGGGAGATGGTAAAGGAGAAACAAACCATATCACGGGTGGGGTTAGAACCCGCGATCAGAGAGTCTCAAAACTCTAGACCATCGCATTAGCCACGGTCTGATTGTGGGTTCTAACCCCACCCATGGTATGGTTTGTTTGCAATCGTGTCATTACGATTTCGTGAGTCATGGTAAAGAAGATTGTAAGGTTTAAAGACAATTGAATGAGGTATTCACAAATTATAGCATAAAAATCAGAGAACACAATAAGTGTCAGGTCCTAAGACTGTTCAGGTGCATACATAAGGGGGATTACCAATAGACCCCTGGCTGTCTTCAAGAGAGAGCTGGACAGGCTTCTAAAGTCAGTACCTGGCCAGCCAGGCTGTAATGCCTATGTTGGTTTACGTGCGACCAGCAGTAACAGCCTGGATCAGGTCCTGATCCACCATGAGGCCTGGGCATGGACCCCCAGAACACCCTTCAGGTATATTTCAGATAAATTGTCCCAATTTCTTAACCCTTTCAGGGTCCAAGCCGTAGATCTACACATTGTCCACAGAGTCCAAACCGTAGATCTATGCCATGAGCTCAGCTCACTCAGATAAGCTGTGATCGGTAAATTTGGGCCTAGATATGAGAGAATGCATCTATGTGGTAAGTGTGCACCATATAAAGTAAATCCTGAAGCACGCAGTGAATAATGAAAAAAAAACTGCAACTGTGTTTTTCTTGGTCTCATTTGATAGAATGGAAGATTATTATTATTTTTTTATTAACACATCGGCCGTTTCCCACCAAGGCAGGGTTGCCCGACAAAGAAAAACTTTCATCATTATTCACTCCATCACTGTCTTGCCAGAGGCATGCTTACACTACAGTTATAAAACTGCAACATTAACACCCCTCCTTCAGAGTGCATGCACTGTACTTCCCATCTCCAGGACTCTAGTCCGGCCTGCCGGTTTCCCTGAATCCCTTCATAAATGTTACTTTGCTCACACTCCAACAGCACGTCAAGTATTAAAAACCATTTGTCTCCATTCACTCCTATCAAATACGCTCACACATGCTTGCTTGAAGTCCAAGCCCCTCGCACACAAAACCTCCTTTACCCCCTCCCTCCAACCTTTCCTAGGCCGACCCCTACCCTGCCTTCCCTCCACTACAGATTTACACACTCTCGAAGTCATTCTGTCTCATTCCATTCTCTCTACATGTCTGAACCACCTCAACAACCCCTCCTCAGCTCTCTGGATAATAGTTTTGGTAATCCCGCACCTCCTCCTAATTTCCAAACTCTGAATTCTCTGCATTATATTCACACCACACATTGACCTCAGACATGACATCTCCACTGCCTTCAGCCTTCTCATTGCAACATTCATCACCCATGCTTCACACCCATATAAGAGTGTTGGTATAACTATACTCTCATACATTCCCCTCTTTACTTCCATGGACAGGGTTCTTTGTCTCCACAGACTCCGAAGTGCTCCACTCACCCTTTTCCCCTCATCAATTCTATGATTCACCTCATCCTTCATAGACCCATCTGCTAACATGTCCACTCCTAAATATCTGAATACATTCACCTCCTCCATACTCTCTCCCTCCAATCTGATATCCAATCTTTCGTCACCTAATCTTTTTGCTATCCTCATCACCTTACTCTTTCCTATATTCACTTTCAATTTTCTTCTTTTACACACCCTACCAAATTCATCCACCAACCTCTGCAACTTCTCTTCAGAATCTCCCAAAAGCACAGTGTCATCAGCAAAAAGCAACTGTGACAACTCCCACTTTGTATTTGATTCTTTATCTTTTAACCCCACACCTCTTGCCAAGACCCTCGCATTCACTTCTCTTACAACCCCATCTATAAATATATTGAACAACCACGGTGACATCACACATCCTTGTCTAAGGCCCACTTTTACTGGGAAATAGTCCCCCTCCCTCCTACACACTCTAACCTGAGCCTCACTATCCTCATAAAAACTCTTCACTGCTTTCAGTAACCTACCTCCTATTCCATACACCTGCAACATCTGCCACATTGCCCCCCTATCCACCCTATCATACGCCTTTTCCAAATCCATAAAGGCCACAAAAACCTGGATGCTGTTTTGAAATTGAAATATTTTGAACTTTGTGTGAAATTGGCGAAATTACCAATTTCTGATCACTTTATTGGCTACTTGAAATAGTTGATTGGGCAGTTTCTTGTGCTCAATCGATGAAATAGAAGTAATACTAACGAAATAGCTAAGAATTTGGTCAACTGGAATAATGTAATTGGCCTAAAATTGGAGTCAAAGTGGGCAAAATCGCCGATATGTAAATATCGCTGACACAGTCAAATTCGCTATAGTGTAATTTCGTCAGTTTTCCACCAAATTTCGTACTTTTTGTTTTATTGTCTTCAGAAAACGTTTCTCTACCATTTCATAAGAAAAAATTAAATTTTTTTTTTTTTTTTTAAATTCTTGGACCCTGTGGACAATGCGTAGATCTACGGCTTGGACCCTGAAAGGCTTAATAAAATTGGCAAATTGGACCTGCACAACCTAAAATCAATTTCAACTTTTCTCAAAGTAAGATGCATTAGTGTTTTAAGGTTTGAAGGCTATCAGAAGAGGCATTATCCAGTTAATGCACCAAAACTAATTTGTTATTAGAATTGCCAAATTAAAACTTAGATAAGTCAAAATCAGTGCAAAAGTTCCTTTGAGAACAATGCAACAATGCTAAAAGTCTGAATGTGACTACAAGATGATATATTCTTCAGATATGTCACGGAATACAACAATTCCAAGTTTATTAACTATCTTAGTAAATTGGCAAATTTTCATCTATGAAGCCTAGACCGAAAAGATATTTTCATAAGAAGAATCAGTCATTAAACATTACACAAATAACTGGCACATATACTGGTTCTCTATATTCATGCTTCTCTGTGGGACTGAACCATTGACATAAGTTTCTCCTTTTATTTTTTTATTAGCACATCGGCCGTTTCCCACCAAGGCAGGGTGGCCCGAAAAAGAAAAACTTTCATCATTCACTCCATCACTGTCTTGCCAGAGGTGTGCTTACACTACAGTTATACAACTGCAACATTAACACCCCTCCTTCAGAGTGCCGGCACTGTACTTCCCATCTCCAGGAATCAAGTCTGGCCTGCCAGTTTCCCTGAATCCCTTCATAAATGTTACCTTGTTTACACTCCAATAGCACGTCAAGTCCTAAAAACCATTTGTCTCCATTTGCTCCTATCTAACACGCTCACGCACACTTGCTGGAAGTCCAAGCCCCTCACACACAAAACCTCCTTTACCCCCTCCCTCCAACCTTTCCTTGGCTGACCCCTACCCCGCCTTCCCTCCACTACAGATTTATACACTCGAAGTCATTCTATTTCGTTCCATCCTCTCTACATGTCCAAACCATCTTAATAACCCCTCCTCAGCCCTCTTGGATAATAGTTTTGGTAATCCCACACCTCCTCCTAATCTCCAAACTACGGATTCTCTGCATTACATTCACACCACACATCGCCCTCAGACATGACATCTCCACTGCCTCCAGCCTTCTCCTTGTTCCAACATTCACAACCCATGCCTTACACCCATACAAAAGTGGTGGTATAACTATACTCTCATACATTCCCCTCTTTGCTTTCATGGATAAAGTTCTTTGTCTCCACAAACTCCTCAGTGCATCATTCACCTTTTTCCCCTCACCAATTCTATGATTTACCTCATCTTTCATAGACCTATCCACTGACACGTCCGCTCCCACATATCTGAATACATTCACCTCCTCCATACTCTCTCCCTCCAATCTGATATCCAATCTTTCGTTACCTAATTTTTTTGTTATCCTCATCACCTTACTCTTTCCTATTCGTATTCACTTTTAATTTCCTTCTTTTACATACCCTACCAAACTCATCAACCAACCTCTGTAACTTCTCTTCAGAATCTCCCAAAAGCACAGTGTCATCAGCAAAGAGCAACTGTAAAACTCCCACTTTCTGTTAGATTCTTTATCTTCTAACCCCAGACCTCTTGCCAACACTTGAGCATGCACTTCTCTTACAACTCCATCTATAAATATGTTTAACAACCATGGTGACATCACACATCCCTGTCTAAGGCCTACTTTTACTGGGAAATAATCTCCCTCTCGCCTACATACTCTAACCTGAGCCTCTATCCTTGTAAAGACTCTTCACTGCTTTCAATAACCTACCAACTATTCCATACATTTGCAACATCTGCCACATTGCCCCCCTATCCACCCTATCATATGCCTTTTCCAAATCCATAAATGCCACAAAAACCTCTTTACCCTTATCTAAATATTGTTCACCTATATGTTTCACTGTAAACACTTGGTCTACACACCCCCTACCCTTTCTAAAGCCTCCTTGTTCATCTGCTATCCTGCTCTCCGTCTTACTCTTAATTCTTTCAATAATTACCATACACTTTACCAAGTATGCTCAACAGACTTATTCCCCTATAATTTTTACTCTCTCTTTTGTCCCCTTTGCCTTTATACAAAGGAACTATGCATGCTCTCTGCCAATCCCTAGGTATCTTACTCTCTTCCATACATTTATTAAATAAAAACACTAAAAACTCCAAAACTCCCTACCTGGTTTTAACATTTTCATCTTTATCCCATCAATCCCAGCTGCTTTACCCCCTTTCATTCTACCCACTGCCCCACGCACTTTCCCCATACTCAGAACTGGCTCTTCCTCACTCCTATAAGATGTTATTCCTCCTTGCCCTATACACAAAATCACAGCTCCCTTATCTTCATCAACATTTAACAATTCATCAAAATATTTCCCCCTTCTTCCCGATACCTCCAACTCTGTTTAATAACTCTCCTCTCCTATTTTTAGCTAACAAATCCATTCGTTCCCTAGGCTTTCTCAACTTATTAATCTCACTCCAAAACTTTTTCTTATTTTCAATAAAATTTGTTGATAACATCTCACCCACTCTCTCATTTGCTCTCTTTTTACATTGCTTCACCACTCTCTTAACCTCTCTTTTTCTCTCCATATACTCTTCCCTCCTTGCATCACTTCTACTTTGTAAAAACTTCTCATATGCTAACTTTTTCTCTCTTACTACTCTCTTTACATCATCATTCCACCAATCACTCTTCTTCCCTCCCGCACCCACTTTCCTGTAACCACAAACTTCTGCTGAACACTCTAACACTGTACAGTGGACCCGCAGTTTTCATTGAAATTCTTTCCAGAATGCTGTTTAAGTGCCGTTACCGAATGAATTTGTTCCCATAAGGACAAATGTAAATTAGATTAGTCGTTTCAGACCCCCAAAAATACACTTACAAAAGCACTTACGAAAATACACTTTCATAATTGTTCGAGTTTGGAGGTGAACGAAAACCGAGGGTCCACTGTACATATTCTTAAACTTGCCCCATATATCTTCCCCATTGCCTATATTCACACTAGCCCATCTGTAAATAACAAAAAGGCACAATACCGTGACTGGAACAATACACACACAACCCGCACATAGAAAAGAGGAGCTTATGACGACTTTTCGGTCCGACTTGGACCATTTACAAAGTCGCACTAACACAAAGGACAGGTGGAAGGGGTTATATATATGCAGGCAGACAGGGGAGGGCACAAGAAAGTGGTGGAGGGGTAATAGTGGAAGTAGTAGTGGTAGTGGAAGTAGTAGTAGTGGAGTCAGTCATACTCTAGGAAAGGAGCACTGCAATGGTCCAAGTCGGGCCGAAACGTCGTCGTAAGCTCCTCTTTTCTATGTGCGGGTTGTGTGTGTATAGCCCATTTGTCCTCCAATAGTTGTTTATATCTTACCCTAACTGCCTCCTCCTTTAGTTTATAAACCTTCACCTCTCTCTTTCTTGCTACTTGCATTTTTCTTGTATCCCATCTACCTTTTACTGTAGTTACAACTAAAAAGTGATCTGAAATATCTGTGGCCCCTCTATAAATATGTACATCCTAAAGTCTATCCAACAGTCTTTTATCTACCAGTACATAGTCCAGCAAACTACTGTCATTACTACTGTCCTATGTGTGGGTTATTTGTGTATTTCCAGTCATGGTATTACAACTTTATTATTTCCGTTCAGTAAAGATTGATGATGTTCAGAAGAGACTTGCTCAATTTATTTCAGGGGAAAAAATACCATACCATTTGAGAAATAAAATCAGCATATTGGCGCTTGGATTACCCCAAGATTGTTATTAATAAAGATATCCACTTCATCTAAGTGTCATTTACTCCAGAGTTAAAATACACAAATAACCTGCATGTAGGTAACAGAAACTTATGATGATGTTTTGGTTCAACTTTGACCATTAACTGAACAATCTGATGAATGACCCTGCATATCATTATATTTTTTAACACGTCAACCACTTCCCACCAAGGCAGGGTGACCTTAAAAAGAAGAAATATTTTCATCATCATCACCATAATCATCATCATTCACTCCATCACTGTCTTGCCAGAGGTGTGCCAATACTACAGTTCAAAAATGAAACATATCCCCCACCCCTCCTTCAGAGTACTAGTACTGTATTTCCCATCTCTAGGAATCAAGTCTGGCTAACCAGTTTTCCTGAATCCCTTCATAAATGTTGAAAACATGAAGTTTACTTAAACAGTACTACACACACGTTTTAAAAATTTCAGACATTAGATGAATGTGTAGCGTTGCAGCATCCAGACTGCTCAACTAACCATCTATGGATGCAGATTCCCTTCTTCTGTGGTCATCATGCTGAGTGCTGGTAAGTGTGACACTCATATACAGTGGACCCCCACCTAACGAGCAAAATTCATTCCAGAAGCCTGCTCAAGTGCCATTACCGAACGAATTTGCTTCCTTAAGAAATAATGTCACGTAGGTTAGTCTATTTCAGACCCCTAAAAATACACTTCCACAAGCACTTACAATATTATACTTACATAATTGTACGGTTTCCGGGGTGCTCGTTAGGCGGGGGGTCCACTGTACGTACTTTGAATGCACCTGGATAAGCCGTAAGGATTTTATTGTATTGATGGTATACAATACTGACATGTTGACGAACATAAGAAAGGAGGAGCACTGCAGCAGGCCTACTGGCCCATGCTATTTTTAATACTACACAAGGTTTTAGCTTCATTGACGTTACTCAGGAGTTTGTTCCACTCATCCACAACTCTGCTACTAAACCAGTGCTTTCCTATATCCTTTCTAAATCTAAATATTTACAACTTGAATCAAACATGTATGGAACACTGTGGTATCTTTATTGCAGGAATGAGGGGCTTTTGATCCAGAGAATTAGAGCTATTCACACTTTCCTTGTATTGAGCCTGATTGCCTCCTGTTCCCCCTGGTGCTGTGTGACCCCTAGAGGTTCAGCACTTCCTTTTACTAGTAGGAATAATCTAATAAAGCTTTAATAATGCAATACAAGTTCTCCTCGACTTACGATGGGGTTAAGTTCCGACAAACCCATCATAAGTTGAAAATATCGTAAGTCGAATGTTAATGTGATATGCTAAATAAATAAGTAAATACAGTGGACCCCCGAGTTTCGGCCATAATTCGTTCCAGAAGGCTGCTCAAGTGCCCTTACCGAATGAATTTGCTCCCTTAAGGAATAATGTAAAGTAGGTTAGTCCATTTCAGACCCCCAAAAATACACTTACAAGAGGTGATTGAAACTCGGGGGTCCACTGTAAATAACTACTGTCACTGAATAAGTAAATAAACAAAAAATTACTGTAACCAAATACCAGTATTGAAAAGTAAATAAATGAATACAAGTTACAGACTTGCTGCCTTCACGGTGGCCTGTGGTCTAGTGGCAAAGCTCTCGCTTCACACACTGAGGGTCCGGGTTTGATTCCTGTCAAGGGTGGAAACATTGGGCATGTTTCCTTACACTGGTTCTCTATGTTCACCCATCAGTAAAATGGGCACCTGGGTGTTAGTTGACTGGTGTGGGTTGCATCCTGGGACAAAATTGACCAAATTTGCTCGAAATGCACTGCATAACAAGCGGCTTTCTATATACAGTGGACCCCCGAGTTACGAACACCCCGGAAATCATACAATTATGTAAGTATAATATTGTAAGTGCTTTTGTAAGTGTATTTTTGGGTGTCTGAAATGGACTAACCTACTTGACATTATTTCTTAAGGGAGTAAATTCGTTCGGTAATGGCACTTGAGCAGGCTTCTGGAATGAATTTTGTTCGTTACTCGGGGGTCCACTTAGTAGTATTTCATTGATGTCGGTTAGACCTTATTACCTTGTACATGTACTTGTAGAAATAAAGATATTATTATTATTATTATTATTATTATTATTATTATTATTATTCATGCTGAGTAATTATCTCAAGTTTCCTCTGCAAAGTAATTGGTATTGTACCATCATGAAGTTGAAATACGTATTGTAAGTTGAGGATCACCTGTATATCTGTCTAGATTGCTTAGTTCCTTTTCTTTCAGGGTCCCGGGTTCAAGTTGGGCTCTGGAACTGGCTAAGCATAACTTAGTACATAATTATTTCCTTGTTGGAGTTACTGAAGAATTAGAAGATTTTGTGGCTATGCTGGAATATACACTTCCACGCATGTTTAAAGGTGCTCTGGATCTCTATGTCTCAGGTGAGGACTGATTACAGTTTGAATAATGTTTTATTTTTGTTGCACTCTGAAGGACGGGTAGCGATTTGTTGCAGTTTTTGAGCTGTAGTAAGACAGTGATGGAGTGAGTGATGATGAAAATTTTTTTTTTTTTTTTTTTTTTTTTAGGGTCACCCTGCCTTGGTGGAAAACAGCCAGTGTGTTAAAAGAAAATGTTTTATTTTTGTTGCACTGGATAAACCTTCAGTGCTGTCAAAGAATTCACTAATTTCTACACCTTGTTGATAGACGTACCTGTAGAAAAATACATACTATTATTTATTATCGGATCATTAATATTCATTATTCTCTTATCACAACTGCCATTTCCCACCTGAGTCAAGTGATCCTGAGAAGGAAATATATTTACCATCATTCACTCAGTAACTGTCTTGCCAGAGGTGCACAAACATCACAATTTACTTTTTTTTTTAACACGTCTGTCTCCCACTGAGGCAGCGTGACCCAAAAAAGAAAGCATTTTAGCCATCATTCACACTATCACCATCTTGCCAGAGACACGAATATACGACAGTTTAAATGTCACTCTAAAAAGCAAATATCCCCACTCCTCCTTTAGAGTGCAGGCACTGTATTTCCCACCTCCAGGACTCATGTCCGGCTAACCGGTTTTCCTGAATCCCTTCGCAAAATATTACCTTGCTCACACTCCAGCAACAAGCTTTGGTGCCTACATAGGAATCTATGCCATAAGCACCAAGAGCCTGACTGACTTTCCCATCAATCAAGTCCAGACTGAGGCAGCAGCGAACCTTGGTACCATTAATGGGTAAAATAGTCTTAAAATATGCCCTGAGAGGCAGGATGACATCCATCTCATGGCCCATCATGACTCACAGAATCATAATAACACAATTACAAACAAACTATGGAATGTGGCTAGCCTGGGTTCAAGCCCCACCCATTCCATGTTTTTTTTTTTTTTTTATGGTCCATCTAATTGTAATTGACCCTCATTTCAGTGTATGTTGACTAGTAATTGCATGTTTGGTGTTTAGGTGTGAATGAATGTGATTATTCCTTACACAGAATGGAGAAGAATTTGATGTTTATGGAGAGTCTGATACTGAAGAAGGATGAAGAAAGTGAGAATTTAATTTATTATAAATATGGAACAGAGGTCAAAGAGAGCTGTATTTTTCACAGATAACCCACACACAGGAGAGAGAAGCTCAGGACGATGTCACTGACTTTGTAAATGGTCCAAGTTGGACCGAAACATTGTCCTGAACTTCTCTCTCCTATGTTTGGGTTATTTGTGTATTGTTCCAGTCACTGTATTGTGCCTTTTTGTTCATTATTTTTCAGTCTTGGTTAGATACTTTCTTTAGCAAAGTGAGGTCAAAATGTATACTACTTGTTTATTACCTGTTTCTCATATTTCTACCCTAGTTAGTTCTCATTTTGCATCAGTCATAATTTAAGTATTGCTGAAAAATTTTCAATACCCTCTTTGTTTGTGTTTTTTACAGGTTCAAAATCTCATATAAGAAAAACCTCAAAGAAGATAATGCCTTCTGACGAAACTATAGCAAAACTTCAGAATACAAAGGTAGTTATATTTTTTATTCAGAAAGAGTATTTTTTAACTATTGTTCTCTTGTTGAGGATGTAGTGTAGCTACATGCAGACTCTGTTTGAAGGGTTACCTTGATAAAATATGATATCATTTGTTAGGATTTTCAACCCAGAGTGTTAGCCAACCAGGATAACCCAAGAAAGTCAGTCCATCATCAAGGACTGTCTTATTTCCATTGTGGTCTTTCAGTCTTGTCCCCCAGGATGCCACTCACACCAGTCCACTAACACTAAGGTACCTACTTACTGCTAGGTAAACAGCGACAGCAGATGTAAGGAAAGACCCAGCATTTCCACCTGTGTTGGGGATCAAGCCACGGACACTCAGTGTGTGAGTCCAGAGTGTTGTCAACCAAGTCATGGGATTCATGGTAAAAGACTCATGATCTGAGGAATTGGAGCAGCCCTCCACTTGGATCAAATCTAATTACCTCCCATTTCCCAGGTGTTATATTAGGTTTAGCTTCCTCATTAATGTAATAATCTGTTGATTTAGGAGAATTTTGTATAAGGTAAAGAATTCCACAGCTTTTCTTTGGAATGGATAAAAGAAAAAAAGATTTTGTAGAACAGTAGAACAGTACACACTGGTCTCAGACCGGGCCACAGGGGCAGTGACCCCTGAAACCCTCTACAGGTATACTTCAGGTATGAAAAGCATATGTGAGCCTAAGAATTATTATATACTGTATAGCCATCCATGTATTCTAACAAACAAGTACTGTACAGGTCACCCTCCACATTCGCAAGGGTTAGGGGATCAAGAACCTTGTGAATGTTGAAAATTTGCGAATGTTTGGTGCACAAATATATTGTAGGGAAATATAATAATATCATTTACTTACCTTAACAATAATGCTTCCTTAACCTATTGAACCATGAACAATCATAAAACACATGAAAACATCGTAAAATATTGTATATACATGTTATGGTTTAATAACAAATAATGAACAAACAAAACACTCACCACTCATAAGGTTAGGCAGACGAACTCTGATGACTTATGATGATGATGACAATGATGATAGTGATGATAGTTAGCCATGCAGTTACTGATGAATGGAGGTGATTATATGGAGTGTAACTGCATGGCATGATGAGTCTAGTGTGTAGATTCTAACTTTACTGCCAGCGTCACTGCCGATAATAGGCGGCTGGGCATTCACAAATGTTCAAAGCTCGCGAAAGTGGAACTCTCGAATGTGGAGGGCCACCTGTATTTATTTTTTATTTGTTTTATTTTTTGTCCCATTGACCATTTCCCAGCAGAGCCAGAGAATGATGTGAACTATTATTGCTCATTCAATAGCTGTCGTGCCAGAACTACACAGATATTGAAACTGAAATGACCCTCTGTATAGTATATTAAGGAAATTGACCCTATATAGTGTATGAAAACAAAACTCGTAACAAAAACTGAACTCTTAAATTTATAATCTAATTTGTCTTTGTCTTTGTCTAATTAGTTGTCTTATATTAAGTCAAGATTAAAAATAGATGTATGGAATGGCTGAGCCGTGAAATCATAATTTAGAATTCAGTAGTCCGCCTCAATGACCACTAACTTATTAAAATACAGTGGACCCCCGGTGTTCGTGATGCTCCAAACTCGAACAATTATGTAAGTGTATTTTTGTAAGTGCTTTTGTAAGTGTATTTTTGGGGGTCTAAAAGGACTAGTCTAATTTACATTATTCCTTATGGGAATAAATTTGTTTGGTAATGGCACTTGAACAGCATTCTGGAACGAAAAAAGCACGAACACCGGGGGTCCACTGTAATTTGCTGTATTATATATGATTTTCCCATGTGGTTTTAACCCTTTGAGGTCAAAACCCTGCTCACAAATTTTGCTCCCAGGGTCAAAGAATTTAAAAAAAAAAATTATTTTTTCTTATGAAATGATAATCTTTCTCCGAAGGTAATGAAACCAAAATCACCAAATTTGATGGAAAATTTAGGGAATTATGCTCTCGTGAAGTTAGCAGCCTCTGCAATATTTAAGCATCGGCGATTTTGCCCCTTTTGAGCCCTATTTTAGGCCAATTTCATTTTCCTTTCGACCAAACTCATAGCTGTTTAGCTAGAACTCCTTTTATTCTTTTGATTGAGTACAAGAAACTGCCCATTTACCTATTTCAACTACTCAATAAAGTGATCAGAATTTACTAATTTAGCCAGTTTCACACAAATTCAAGAAAGGCCAATTTCAAAATAGGGTCCGGAATGAATAATGTAGACATTCCTGGCATTAAAATAACATTTTCTCTGTTCATTAGTTTTATTTTGAATTTTTATTCACACTGCATAATGGTAATAATTGTATAAATAATGTCAGTGCATATTAGACCAGCCAGTTGACGTGTATTGGACGCGTGACATGTTTTGTTTACTCTTGAACATCGGCAAAAATCTAACATTACATTTCGCTACTTTGAGCTCAATTTCAAGCTACATTTAGTCTGTAAACCATTCAAAATCATCTCTGGTTCTGTAATATATCTTCCATTATATCAAATGAGGCCAAGAAACTGAGAATACAAACATAAAAACCATACGAAAATACACCGCAAAGTTACTGTTGTACACCAATAACACTGTTGCAGTTTTCTCATTGTTCACTGTGTGCTGCAGGATTTTTATACTGCACAACTGACCACTGAACCCATTCTCTCATATGTAGGCCTACCAACTTTTTCCCACAAGATTGGAAGCCGCAGATTGGTGTAGTTTTACAGGACCGACCCGAAAGGGTCTTAAGAAAATGTACTGCTTGATGTTCTTTCATCTACATTTAATATATTTGAATTTGCAAAACAACCATGGAGTGGGGAGTTGAATGATAGCTCTAGGCTTTTTGAGTTGCAATCAACACATCATCAGGAGCTTGCAGTGTTGCAGAAATAGTGAAAAGTCCAAGCAGATTCATTCAGGGAAAATTTCATTCCTGAACAAATCTGCTTGGACTTCCTACTCATTTTTGCAACATTGCAATCTCTTATGTGTTGATTGCAACACAAAGCCTAGAGCAATCGTTCAACTCCCCCTGTAATTGTTTAGCATGTTGTATCACTTGTTCATGATTATTGCGCATTTAAGCTTATTTACCTCATTCAAAATAAATGTAATTTTGCACTAAGGTATTTATTTGTCTTTGCAGGTTTGGAGAATGGAAAATGAATTCTATACCTTGTTCTGGACCACTTTCATTTCATTCGTAAGAAGACCCTTATAGAAGCAGCAAATGGTGGTGGCCTTGTGGATAGAGGACAGAATTTTGAATATGGTAAAATTAAGCCCAGGAAAAGTTAAGTACATAGTGTTATAAAAAAAAACTGAAATTAATGGTGCTATATAGGATAAGCAAACTCATTAGGAAATGTGATTCTTTTTAGGTGCTTGACTTTGATAGTTTTGTATACGAGAGAGTTAGTATCCACTTTGACTTACCCACAAGTGCCTCATTAACATTCCTAAGTATGACACATATGGCGGAACATAAGACACAACCTTTGCAAATTATCTAGACATTATGTACATAAATTTATACTTCTGTTAGAAGTATTAAAGTTTTCAGTATAATTTCCATCTTGTTCCATGAAGTGCATTGGAATAGTGGAAGGAAAAATATGATTCTGTGAATCACTCTTCAATACTTGAGCTGCAACACTTCACTCTGCAACCCATCCTCATACCTCACCTCTTACATTTTGTATTTTTGCTGCCGAGACACACTACGATTAGCAATGTCATGCCAGGTTTTTCCTTCAATTTTTAATTTCCACCCCAAATTTTAGATCATTCAGGAGTTCTTGTTAAAATACAGGGGAGCCCCATTTGTATGACTTAAGTTTCTGACCCTGTACGCTAAGCAAAAATCACCAGCGGGTGGAAAAGAGTATTTTTCAATATTGAAAGCGTCTAAGACACCTGATAATGCGTTTACACTATCATATATTAAGTGCTCAATACAGCT
>WNWK01028769.1:0-25040 GCA_009830355.1 Cherax destructor | reverse complement strand
CCCACCCCCTTCCCGATACTTCTGTCTACTTGGAACAATTTAAAACCCTGAATGTGACATTCAGCAGGCATGTCCCGATTTTTCATATTAAATCACGTCTCAGTTATTGCAAAAAAATCAATATTACCCGCACTAGCAAGTAATATCAACTCGTCCATCTTATTCCTTGCACTATGACAATTGGTGTTATATACATTTAAAGACCCTCCTTTCTCTTTACCCTTCCTGCTCATTTCTGTTTTTCCACTATACCTATTACTGTCCTAGTGCCACTGGCTTTCCAGTATCCACCTTATTCTGCCTATTACTAGTTCTCCTAGAACTTATATTACTACACTGGGACTTCACTGTTTTCCCCGCAAAACCCATACCACTAACTATTTCTAGTTTAAAGTTCTAACAGCTCCCTCCACTGCAGTTGCCAGTGCCCCCACCACAGACCTGGATAAGTGAACCCCATCCCTGGCATACATGTCATTTCTGCCAAATAAGAGGTCCCAGTTGTCAATGAATGTTACTGCATTTTCCTTACAGTATTTGTCCAGCCAGCAATTGACACCAATTGCCCTGGACAACCATTCATTTCCAACTCCTCTCCTTGGCAAAATACCACATATGACAGGGTTCCCACCCTTCTTGCTAATTATGTCTATTGGTGACCTAAACCTGCTAGTCAGGTCCTCACTCCTACGTCTGCTAACATCGTTGCCTCCAGCACTGAGACAGATAATAGGATTGTTTCCATTACCTCTCATGATGTTGTCCAGACGGCTAACAATATCCTCCATCTCAGCCCCAGGAAAGCAAACCCTCTGTCAACTAGACCGACTGAAACAAAATAAATCGCCAGGTCCTGATGAGCTTTTTGCAAGGGATCTTAAGGAATGCAAAATGGAACTCTGTGAACCAATATCTAACATTTTTAATGTATCTCTTCAATATGTGGAAGATGGCTAATGTAATTCCTATTTTTAAAGCAGGGGACAAGTCACTACCGTCAAATTATCGTCCAGTAAGCCTTACCTCAAGTCCTTCTCGCAATCTGTATGGCTAAGTTCTACGTTATTTAACTTATAAGTGCTTGGGTTATGGACACTCCCGAGGTTTAGAACTTTGCATTTATCTACATTGAACTGCATCTGCCATTTTTCTGACCAGGAATTGAGTTTGTCTAAATCCTCCTGTAGTTCACTGACATCTACGTCTGAATCGATTATCCTACCTATCTTCGTGTCATCAGCGAATTTGCTCATATCACTAGAAATTCCCTCGTCAAGGTCATTTATATATATTATAAACAACAACGGGCCCAAAACCGATCCCTGAGGAACGCCACTTGTTACAGATCCCCACTCCGATTTAACCCCATTTATGCACACCCTCTGCTTCCTATTGGTGAGCCATGACTCGATCCATGACAACACTTTTCCCCCAATGCCATGAGCAGCCACTTTCTTTAACAGTCTCTGATGTGGTACTCTATCAAAAGTCTTACTAAAATCCAAATAAACAATATCGAATTCTTTATCATGATCAACTGCCTCAAAAGCCTTACTGAAAAAAGTTAATAAATTAGTTAGGCAGGAACGGCCCCTGGTGAATCCATGCTGAGTATCATTAATCAAATTATGCCTATCGAGATGGCTTCTTATGTTATCAGCTATAATCGACTCTAGTAATTTGCCTACAATTGATGTTAGACTTATTGTTCGGTAATTTGATGGTAACGACTTGTCCCCTGCTTTAAAAATAGGAATTACATTAGCCATCTTCCACGTATCAGACACTACACCTGTTTGAAGAGATAGGGTAAAAATTTTAGTTAAGGGTTCACAGAGTTCCATTTTGCATTCCTTAAAAACCCTTGAAAAAAGCTCATCAGGACCTGGCGATTTATTTTGCTTCAAACGGTCTATCTGTTTGATAACCATTTCACTAGTGACTGTGATACTACATAATTTATCTTCTTCAGGCCCACTAAAATACCTAGTTCTTGGGATATTATTAGTGTCTTCCTTAGTGAAAACCGAGAGAAAATAATTATTAAAGATAGAGCACATTTCATTCTCTTTGTCAGTAAGATACCCATCATTATTTTTAAGAGGACCTATAAGAATCGGCTATTTGAACCTTTGAAGTTTTCCCGGTACATCAGTGGCTTGTGATCTGTAATATTTGAACCTACTTATACTCCATACCAAAGCATAATATTGGATTTGAGTTGGAATTACACATTAGTAAATAGAATTATCAAAGCTTTTTTCTTGGGTAGCATTGAAGATTGGGTTGAACAAATATTCTGCTAGTGGGATGGAATGTGGTAAATTAGACACATATGCAACACTTGGGTATCTTTATTGAGGAAACGTTTCGCCACACAGTGGCTTCATCAGTCCATACAAAGGAGAATCGTGAAGAACAGGAGGAGTGTGAGGTTGTCAGGCCCTCAATCTTGAGTTGATGTTGTCAGTCCATCATTCTATTCAATAAAGATACCCAAGTGTTGCATATGTGTCTAATTTACCAACTCGTCGGTTCTCTGAACCATTCATTCACACGGGATGGAATGTGAAGGACTTGCCTAGTATGGGCCAACAGGAATCCTGCAGTGTTCCTCCTTTCTTATGTTCTTATGTTCTCCACAGTGGAGTATCTCCCTTACCTCGGCAGAAGCTGCTTACTGGTGAAAGATATAGGGAAGTGAATCTCACCTTGATTATGTAGTTGAAGAGCCACAAATCCTGAATGGGAGGCATCTGTTAGGAGACAAAAGACTTTATTAATATCAGGTAATTTTAGAACAGGGAGTTGGAAAATATTCTTTTAATTTGTTGGAAGCTTTCTACAGCCTCTTCACAACAAACAAGAGGTTCCTTTACATTGTTTTTTAAATGGTCTGTGAGAATGGAAGTCTGACCACTTGAATTAGGCACAAAAATTCAATAGAAATTTACTGACCCAAGGAAACTTCTTAGTAATTATTTTGTAGTTGGGAAAGTGCTTTCTAGAACTGCTTTCGTCTTGTTAAGAAGGGATGATAAATTATTGTCAGAAATAATAAACCCGAGGTATTGTACCTTGAAATAGCCAAGAAAACACTTATGTGGTTTAATTGTTAGGCCATGAACTCTAAGTCTCTTTAAACAAGCGACAGTGCCGCAAGATGATCTTCCTAGACATGAGTCATGATGTTAAGTAAAAGGACACAAATGCAACTAATGTGACATTTTATTGTGGCAACGTTTCGCTCTCCAGGAGCTTTCTCAAGCCGTTACAAGCGATACATGGACACAGTGGGCTTATATACTCTTAAAGTGAGGTGAATACTAGTGGTGGTCGAAGTAGTAGTGATATAAGTAGTAGTTAGTAGTAGTAATACAATAAGGAAGAACAATCAATATGCACATGAGTAAAAGGTTATAAAACAAATACTTGGGTAGTATAACAATAAGTTAGACAAATTTTACTTATGTGCATATTGATTGTTCTTCCTTATTGTATTACTACTACTACTACTACTTATATCACTACTACTTCGACCACCACTAGTATTTCACCTCACTTTAAGAGTATATATAAGCCCACTGTGTCCATGTATCGCTAGTAACGGCTTGAGAAAGCTCCTGGAGAGCGAAACGTTGCCACAATAAAATGTCACATTAGTTGCATTTGTGTCCTTTTACTTAACATATTGTCGGTAATTCAACCAATATTATTACATGAGTCATGATGTAAATATTATCGAAATGCACTGAAACATTCTTGAGGTCATCGCGTGGCACACACGGTGACCAAGCTGAAGGTCGATATTGCATTACTCCTCTATGAGTAGAGGAAAGCAGTGTATGGTTTAGAGTCTGTGTGTAATGGTACTTGATGGCACGCTTGCGAGATGTCTAATTCTGAGAAGAATTTACAGTCATGAAGTTTATACAAGTCATGATCGATTACCAGCATGGGCTCTGCGTCTCATTTAGTGATGGCGTTTAATAAGGAAAATCTTGTGCCAGTCGGTAAGGAATGTTTGATTTCTTACCCATGATTTAGAAGGTTCTATGCTATTTAACTTCAAGAGTTTGTCAACTTCATTATCAAATATTTTCCGTATGTGAACGGGGACAGGATAGACTTCCCATCCTACTGGTTCGTGAGCTGACAATTCTATCTTGTGTACAACGGTAGTGGTAAGTCCCGAGATCTCTGTGAATACGTCTGAAAAAGTATTTACTAAGGCACTTACTTGAGACTTTTGTTTATTAAATAGCTCACTGTTGATGTTAATGTTTGAGTTATTCGTTGGAGAATCAACTGTTAAGATATCAAGTAGTTCTTTGGATTCTGAACGAGACTCGTCATCTATAATACAAACTTTACATTCGTAAGAATCATGACTGTTAACTAAGCTGTAAGACATAGTATCTTCATCAAAAGAGTTTAAACAAAGATTAACTTCTCTACGGTGGTACAGTTTCAAAATATTGACATGAAACATTCTTATTTTACCCTTGACATCTAAGAAATAATCTACCTTATTACAGAACGTTACTACTTTATACGGTCAGCGCCACGAAATTAACAATTTGTTGGATTTGTCTGTTAAAAGAACTAAAACTTCATCATGAATATCAAATTTCCTCTTAGAGCTCTTTTGGTCAAAATAGGTCTTGTGTGTTTCCATGGACATTGACAACCAAATCAGCGGTGTCTTCTGATCTTTCTCTCAGATCTAAAAGAAACTGTTAAGTGTTTTGAACTTCAGGTTTAAAATCTTTGGATCACAGTTCATTCAAGATATATATAGAGGTCCACGAGCTTGTCTCCTGTAAAGTAATTCGAATCTCACGCATTGTAAAGAGATCACATGACAGATACCAATGCCAGTCAGTTGCTTAAAGAAAACAAAGTTTCTTTAATATCGACATTAGGATGGCATGTTGTCGTTCTACTCTTCCTTTACAATCTGGATGGTAAGGTGTAGTGTAAAGAGGTTGAACAAGTTGATAAACTTGGTCTATTAATTCAGAAGTAAATTGTGTTCCTTGATCAAAAAGAATTTTTCTGGGTATACCTACCCGTGAAAAAATAGATAGTAATGAAACCATACCACGGGTGGGGTTCGAACCCGCGGTCACAGAGTCTCAAAACTCCAGACCGTCGCGTAAGCCACTGGGCCAGCTAGCTTCAATAAGATTCATCCAACTAGGTATATTTCTACACCATAGGAAGGTTAGCATAGGCACCACTGTGTCCACAAATGCAAGTTTTTACAGACGAATCTCCCGCTAGCATGGCCGTGACGAACTCTAGCTCAAGTCCCCCTCAAAGCCGTCAACATGACTCACGAAATCGTAATGACACGATTGCAAACAAACCATACCACGGGTGGGGTTCGAACCCGCGGTCACAGAGTCTCAAAACTCCAGACCGTCGCGTAAGCCACTGGGCCAGCTAGCTTCAATAAGATTCATCCAACTAGGTATATTTCTACACCATAGGGAGGTTAGCATAGGCACCACTGTGTCCACAAATGCAAGTTTTACAGACGAATCTCCCGCTAGCATGGCCGTGACGAACTCTAGCTCAAGTCCCCTTCAAAGCCGTCAACATGACTCACGAAATCGTAATGACACGATTGAAACAAACCATACACGGGTGGGGTTCGAACCCGCGGTCACAGAGTCTCAAAACTCCAGACCGTCGCGTAAGCCACTGGGCCAGCTAGCTTCAATAAGATTCATCCAACTAGGTATATTTCTACCATAGGAAGGTTAGCATAGCACCACTGTGTCCACAAATGCAAGTTTTACAGACGAATCTCCCGCTAGCATGGCCGTGACGAACTCTAGCGGGTTCGAACCCCACCCGTGGTATGGTTTGTTTGCAATCGTGTCATTATTTCGTGAGTCATGTTACGGCTTTGAAGGACTTGAGCTAAGTTCGTCACGGCCATGCTGCGGGAGATTCGTCTGTAATTGCATTGACAGTGTGCATGCTAACCTTCCTATGATGTGAAATACCTAGTTGGATGAATCTTATTGAAAGCTGGCCAGTGGCTTACGCGACGGTCTGGAGTTTGAGATCTACTGGTTCGAACCCCACCCGTGTTGGTTTGTTTGAATCGTGTCATTACGATTTCGTGAGTCATAGATAGTAATGCTTCTGCAACTTCTATTGATGTAATGGATTTCAGGGGTATCGACTCTGGAAAGCTAGACGCCTAGTAAATCATAGTCAAGATATATTTATGACCTGATGAGCGGGGAGAAATAGGACCAACTATATCCACTGCAACTCAAGAGAATAGTCCTTTCTGACCTCAAGAATGTTTCAGTGTATTTCGATAATACTTATATCATGGCTCAGGTCTGGGAAGATCATCTTATTACAAATTTATTACAGTTATTATACACGGAGGTAATCTCTTAATCAAAAGGAGAGTAAAGGGCTCTTCAAAAATTCTCCACATTTCTTTACGAAAGCCTAGTTTCCAATCAGATATTTAGGTGCTTATTAATAACAATGATTTCAGAAATATTTATAAAGACATCATAGATTGCCTTGTTCCTTATTCGTCACTTACAGTAACCTCGTTGACCATAGTGAGGGTCTACCTTCCATCAAGGTCTTCAATGTAAAATTTAACACCATTTTTTTTTTTGCTCTCAAACCCGAGAAAATCAACATGGTGTATTATTTTTTTTAACTTACTCCACTATAATGATATATACGATTTTGGTCGTAAGAAGTCAAATGAGAACTGAAAACTTTAGGAAACTACATTAATTCATTGACTTCAGACACTATTAATGAAAATGTTTCAATCCTCGGATACTGATCACTTTACATACAATAAATGTATTGGAAGATATCAAGGTTCAATAAGTAGTAGGTTCGCCGCCGCTGTCCCCACCCGGGTCTCTCCCAGAGAGTAACCTGGCAGATCAAGGTTCAATAAGTAGTAGGTTCGCCGCCGCTGTCCCCACCCGGGTCTCTCCCAGAGAGTAACCTGGCAGATCAAGGTTCAATAAGTAGTAGGTTCGCCGCCGCTGTCCCCACCCGGGTCTCTCCCAGAGAGTAACCTGGCAGATCAAGGTTCAATTGCCAAGACATTTTCAGTAAAGGTGTTCTACGTAAATGCACTGTATCCATTTCGTTATACAAAATTAATTTAAGATTGAGACACTTATGCAACATATGGGAGTCTTTAATGAAGAAATGTTTCGCCACACAGTGGCCTCATCAGTCCAATACAAATCAGAAAGTTGTAAGGAGAAGAAGAGTTTGAGGTAATCAGTCCCTCAGCCTGGAGTCGATGTGTTCAGTCCATCAATCTATGTTGTATAAGTTTCTCAATCTTCAACTAGTCGTTTTTAAACCATTTATCACCAAATTAATTTAATTTAAATCTATGAAGCATGTGTTTATAGCTAATCTAGGAGTTGATAAACGTCTAGATTAGCTGTTTTCCAAACATAATCCTTTCTCGAATGTAGAATAATTTTAATAAATGAAAAATAATATTTTATGTGGATTAGTAGAATCCGTCCTAAGGATAGACAATTGTTTTAGCAACACTGATAATAGATAAATTAATCTCAACAATGATGTTATTACTGTTTCAGTTCTCTTCCTCATATTAACTTCCCATTCTACATTTCCTTTTATAATCCATACTACAGCCATATACATCGTCAATTAATCCTAATACATACACATTACAACTTTAAACACTAACACTAAATCCCTATGAATCCACTTTACAATGTGTGCGGCAACCACCAACAGCTTGATTGATCAAGCATTCATTCAACAAGTCAGGACTGACACTGGGACATGAAGGAGTTGATCCCAGGAGAAAATGAGAGATAAACAACTTGAACAATATCTACCATACATGTATACATAGCTAGCACATCCTAATGTATCCATACATCATCTTTATACATCTGCACATTCTTGGATCTATACTGTAATTTCATGTTAGGTAAAAATATGGAAATATACAATATTATACATAAATTTCCACCTACGGAAATAACAGCTGCAGGAGCCAGTTGAACACGATCCACCAGAAACTTCATCATTTAAGCAGGTGCTTCTACACGCACCAACACTGGTTCCTTGTATACATGATGTGTCATGTATTCCACATACTGATAAAGAAAAAAATAAATCCGATTAAATTCAAGCAATTGTTAAAATCGTAATTTTATCTGCCCAAGCAAGTCTAATTAAGTTTTCTGTAAATATTTTGCCATCAGTTCATAGATGTGCAATCAAGACCCACTTAGTAAAAGAGGAGCTTTAAGGTCCTGGTAACCTTACTGTTGTGTGTCCACATATGTATACTGAAGGTCCTCTTAGCTATATTGTTAGCTACATTTAAATGAGTTTTCAAGGTGCCTGTATTATTATTGTTATTTGAGTAAAGATCCATGTATCACATTATGCTCATACATGTGTTTTACAGATCCTGTATCAGAATTGATACTTATTCATGTGTGGCTAATCAAGGGCTCAGAATTAAGCTAATACATTAGCATTTTTCGGGTAAAACTTTTATTAAAAATAATGCATGTTGTTATTGTTCTATAGTTCGTAATAAATATAATGCAGGATATATACTCATATTGTATTGTAAAGTAACGTTAACCATAAACTAAATCACAATGTACAACATAAACACACATTAACTGTTTAAAAATGTTAAATTCATAAAGGAAGAGTAGTCCCCCATGATGTTAAGAGTGGAACCCCGTAGTATCACGAGTAGTCTCCCATGATGTTAAGAGTGGAACCCCCGTAGTATCACGAGTAGTCTCATAAGAACATAAGAACATAAGAAAGGAGGAACACTGCAGCAGGCCTGTTGGCCCATACTAGGCAGGTCCTTCACAATCCGTCCCACTAACAGAATACTTGCTCAACCCAATCTTCAATGCTACCCAAGAAATAAGCTTCGACAATTCTACCCACTCATGCGCGAGTCCCACTCAAATCCAACCCCTCTCACTCATGAATTTATCCAACTTAAATTTGAAACTACCCAAGGTCCTAGCTTCAATAACCCTAATAGGCAGACTGTTCCACTCATCAACTACCCTATTTCCAAACCAATACTTTCCTATATCCTTTCTAAATCTAAACTTATCTAACTTGAATCCATTATTGCGGGTTCTCTCATGGAGAGATATCCTCAAGACCTTATTTATATCCCCTTTGTTAATACCCATTTTCCACTTGTATACCTCGATCATGTCTCCCCTCATTCTACGTCTTACAAGTGAATGTAATTTTAGGGTCTTCAATCTTTCTTCGTAAGGAAGATTTCTAATGCTATGTATTAATTTAGTCATTCTACGCTGAATGTTTTCTAACGAATTTATGTCCATTCTGTAATATGGAGACCAAAACTGAGCTGCGTAATCTAGGTGAGGCCTTACTAATGATGTATAAAGCTGTAATATAACCTCTGGACTTCTGTTGCTAACACTTCTTGATATAAGAACATAAGAACATAAGAAAGGAGGAACACTGCAGCAGGCCTGTTGGCCCATACTAGGCAGGTCCTTCACAATCCGTCCCACTAACAGAATATTTGCTCAACCCAATCTTCAATGCTACCCAAGAAATAAGCTTTGACAATTCTACCCACTCATGCGCGAGTCCCACTCAAATCCAACCCCTCTCACTCATGAATTTATCCAACCTAAATTTGAAACTACCCAAGGTCCTAGCTTCAATAACCCTACTAGGCAGACTGTTCCACTCATCAACTACCCTATTTCCAAACCAATACTTTCCTATATCCTTTCTAAATCTAAACTTATCTAACTTGAATCCATTATTGCGGGTTCTCTCTTGGAGAGATATCCTCAAGACCTTATTTATATCCCCTTTGTTAATACCCATTTTCCACTTGTATACCTCGATCATGTCTCCCCTCATTCTACGTCTTACAAGTGAATGTAATTTTAGGGTTTTCAATCTTCTTCGTAAGGAAGATTTCTAATGCTATGTATTAATTTAGTCATTCTACGCTGAATGTTTTCTAACGAATTTATGTCCATTCTGTAATATGGAGACCAGAACTGAGCTGCGTAATCTAGGTGAGGCCTTACTAATGATGTATAAAGCTGTAATATAACCTCTGGACTTCTGTTGCTAACACTTCTTGATATAAATCCCAGTAATCTATTTGCCTTATTACGTACGCTTAGGCATTGCTGTCTTGGTTTAAGGTTGCTGCTTACCATCACCCCAAGTCCTTCTCGCAATCTGTATGGCTAAGTTCTACGTTATTTAACTTATAAGTGCTTGGGTTATGGACACTCCCGAGCTTCAGAACCTTGCATTTATCTACATTGAACTGCATCTGCCACTTTTCTGACCACGAATTAAGTTTGTCTAAATCTTCCTGAAGTTCTATGACATCTATGTTTGAATCAATTATCCTACCTATCTTCGTGTCGTCGGCGAATTTGCTCATATCACTAGTAATTCCCTCATCAAGGTCATTGATATATATTATAAATAACAATGGGCCTAAGACTGATCCCTGTGGAACACCACTTGTTACAAGTCCCCATTCGGATTTAACCCCATTTATGCACACTCTCTGCTTCCTATTGGTGAGCCATGACTCGATCCATGACAGCACTTTTCCCCCAATGCCATGAGCTGCCACTTTCTTTAACAGTCTCTGGTGCGGGACTCTATCAAAAGCCTTACTAAAGTCTAAATAAACAATATCGAATTCTTTATCGTGATAAGAATATAAATCCCAGTAATCTATTGGCCTTATTACGTACGCTTAGGCATTGCTGTCTTGGTTTAAGGTTGCTGCTTACCATCACCCCCAAGTCCTTCTCGCAATCTGTATGGCTAAGTTCTACGTTATTTAACTTATAAGTGCTTGGGTTATGGACACTCCCGAACTTCAGAACCTTGCATTTATCTACATTGAATTGCATCTGCCACTTTTCTGACCACGAATTAAGTTTGTCTAAATATTCCTGAAGTTCTATGACATCCCATGATGTTAAGAGTGGAACCCCCGTAGTATCACGAGTAGTCCCCCATGATGTTAAGAGTGGAACCCTCGTAGTATCACGAGTAGTCCCCCATGATGTTAAGAGTGGAACCCTCGTAGTATCACGAGTAGTCCCCCATGATGTTAAGAGTGGAACCCCCGTAGTATCACGAGTAGTCCCCCATGATGTTAAGAGTGGAACCCTCGTAGTATCACGAGTAGTCCCCCATGATGTTAAGAGTGGAACCCTCGTAGTATCACGAGTAGTCCCCCATGATGTTAAGAGGGGAACCCCGTAGTATCACGAGTAGTCTCCCATGATGTTAAGAGTGGAACCCCCGTAGTATCACGAGTAGTCCCCCATGATGTTAAGAGTGGAACCCCGTAGTATCACGAGTAGTCTCCCATGATGTTAAGAGTGGAACCCCGTAGTATCACGAGTAGTCCATCATGATGTTAAGAGTGGAACCCTCGTAGTATCACGAGTAGTCCCGCATGATGTTAAGAGTGGAACCCCGTAGTATCACGAGTAGTATCCCATGATGTTAAGAGTGGAACCCTCGTAGTATCACGAGTCTCCCATGATGTTAAGAGTGGAACCCCCATAGTATCACGAGTAGTCTCAAATGATGTTAAAATTGGAACCCCCGTAGTATCACGAGTAGTCTCCCATGATGTTAAGAGTGGAACCCTCGTAGTATCACGAGTAGTCTCCCATGATGTTAAGAGTGGAACCCTCGTAGTATCACGAGTAGTCTCCCATGATGTTAAGAGTGGAACCCTCGTAGCATCACGAGTAGTCTCCCATGATGTTAAGAGTGGAACCCTCGTAGTATCACGAGTAGTCTCCCATGATGTTAAGAGTGGAACCCTCGTAGTATCACGAGTAGTCTCACATGATGTTAAGAGTGGAACCCTCGTAGTATCACGAGTAGTCTCCCATGATGTTAAGAGTGGAACCCCCGTAGTATCACGAGTAGTCTCCCATGATGTTAAGAGTGGAACCCTCGTAGTATCACGAGTGGTCTCCCATGATGTTAAGAGTGGAACCCTCGTAGTATCACGAGTGGTCTCCCATGATGTTAAGAGTGGAACCCTCGTAGTATCACGAGTGGTCTCCCATGATGTTAAGAGTGGAACCCTCGTAGTATCACGAGTAGTCTCCCATGATGTTAAGAGTGGAACCCCCGTAGTATCACGAGTAGTCTCCCATGATGTTTAGAGTGGAACCCCCGTAGTATCACGAGTAGTCTCCCATGATGTTAAGAGTGGAACCCTCGTAGTATCACGAGTAGTCTCCCATGATGTTAAGAGTGGAACCCCCGTAGTATCACGAGTAGTCTCCCATTATGTTAATAGTGGAACCCTCGTAGTATCACGAGTGGTCTCCCATGATGTTGAGAGTGGAACCCTCGTAGTATCACGAGTGGTCTCCCATGATGTTAAGAGTGGAACCCCCGTAGTATCACGTCTTTTTTTATGCTGATATATATGTAAAAACCCTCACTATTCTTATCGCTGACAACAGTGAGGCTGGTTGGGAGGAAGACTAATATATTCTTGGAATGACTTTTATCACATAATGAACATGCTCAGTTGAGGCTCCAAAATCTCACAGGAAACTGTTAACTAATAGTTTGAAAATCTGCCAAAATATCCAGTTTATGGCCCAATGACATGCCCATGCACTCCGCTCCAGGCCCAGACTCATGGAACTCCGTGTTCATCAAGAACTGCAAGAAGCCCCTATCACATGCTTTTAACATCCTATGGAGAGAGAGCATGGACACTGGGATCGTCCCGTAGCTACTAAAAACAACAGACATAGCCCCACTCCACAAAGGGGGCAGTAAAGCAATAGCAAAGAACTACAGACCAATTGCGCTAACGTCCCATATGGAAATAAATGGTATAAAATACCGACACAATGGAAAAATAAACACATAAGCAGTATAATGTGATCCTTTATTTGACAACGTTTCGCCCACGCAGTGGGCTTTATCGAGTCACAGACAGATCTACCTGGAAAATGAGCAACATGGAGATATATATAGGGTACAGTCAGGTGGAGAATGCTGGGTCAGGTGGAGAAAGCTGCATGTCACAGTCTTAAAAGTAGTGTGATAGTTAAAAACATTGTGTGACTTAAAGGACCTGCAGTGTACCATTCTTGAGTTCTAGGTGGGATAGCGTTGAAGAAGTTTCTTGGCAATAGGTTCAGCTATGTTGTAGAAGCCGTTGTTCTGGTTGAAGTTGTTGGATATACAGACGAGTGATGATTCTAGGATTCTTCGGTATTGCGTGTTGTCTTCTCTGGCGATGAGTCTTGCGTTTCTGTAGTTGATTAAATGGTTGTGTAAATTTCGGTGTTGAACACAGGCATTTCTTGAGTCGTCAGATCTGCCTGCGTACTGGTGTTCTGAAATGCGTGTTTGTAGGTCTCTGGATGTTTCGCCAACGTATAATTTGCTGCAGCCATTGCAAGGATTGTGTATACCCCTGCCGTGGATTGAAGCTTTCCTGTCTGTTACTGGTAATGTCCTTGATGGTGGTGGATGTAGGTGATACTGGAATGAGGTCTTAGAAAATGTTGAAACTTGTTTGGAAATGGAGTTGGTGGGAAGACATGGCAAGTACTGGTTTCGAACAGGTTGTGATCTGGAACAATCTTCCGGTGGTATAAGGCTGGGACCTTGGGTGGTTTAAGGATTGGACAATATTGGTGGAGGGGCTGGGTTTGACTTAGTGTTGGAGAATCTTGGTATTGGTTGAAAGGACGCTTGATGGGCCAGAGGCTTGAGTCCTCCATTCTATGTTCTATGTTATCTCTTCTCAGCAGTGTCTTCTCTGGGTGTGTTGAAGATGTTTAATGCCCGTCGTCTGCAGTCTCTAATGAAGTGACGAGGATAGTGAAGTTTGGAATCTGCAGCAGTGAGTTCCTTGAAGAAGAATGCTCCCTCATTGAACAAGTTTTTCCAAACTTCACTATCCTCGTCACTTCATTAGAGACTGCAGACGACGGGCATTAAACATCTTCAACACACCCAGAGAAGACACTGCTGAGAAGAGATACATAGTCCTTCCCACCAACTCCATTTCCAAACACGTTTCCAACATTTTTCTAAGACCTCATTCCGAGTATCCACCTCCACATCCACCACCATCAAGGACATTACCAGTAACAGACAGGAAAAGCTTCAATCCACGGCAGGGGTATACACAATCCCTTGCAATGGCTGCAGCAAATTATACGTTGGCGAAACATCCAGAGACCTACAAACACGCATTTCAGAACACCAGTACGCAGGCAGATCTGACGACTCAAGAAATGCCTGTGTTCAACACCGAAATTTACACAACCATTTAATCAACTACAGAAACGCAAGACTCATCGCCAGAGAAGACAACACGCAATACCGAAGAATCCTAGAATCATCACTCGTCTGTATATCCAACAACTTCAACCAGAACAACGGCTTCTACAACATAGCTGAACCTATTGCCAAGAAACTTCTTCAACGCTATCCCACCTAGAACTCAAGAATGGTACACTGCAGGTCCTTTAAGTCACACAATGTTTTTAACTATCACACTACTTTTAAGACTGTGACATGCAGCTTTCTCCACCTGACCGAGCATTCTCCACCTGACTGTACCCTATATATATCTCCATGTTGCTCATTTTCCAGGTAGATCTGTCTGTGACTCGATAAAGCCCACTGCGTGGGCGAAACGTTGTCAAATAAAGGATCACATTATACTGCTTATGTGTTTATTTTTCCAACGTCCCATATCATTAAAATCTTTGAAAGGGTTCTAAGAAGCAAGATCGCCACCCATCTTGATACCCATCAATTGCACAACCCAGGACAGCATGGGTTTAGAGCAGGCCGCTCCTGTCTGTCCCAACTACTGGACCACTACGACAAAGTCCTGGATGCTCTAGAAGATAAACAGAATGCAGATGTTATATACACAGATTTTGCAAAAGCCTTTGGCAAGTGTAACCATGGTGTAATAACACACAAAATGCGTGATAAAGGAATAACAGGAAAAGTTGGTAGATGGATCTATAATTTCCTAACACGTAGAACACAAAGAGTAGTAGTCAACAGAGTAAAGTCTGAGGCAGCTACTGTGAAAAGCTCTGTTCCACAAGGCACAGTACTTGCTCCCATCCTATTCCTCATCCTCATATCAGACATTGACAGGGATATAAGCCACAGTGCTGTCTTCCTTTGCAGATGACACCCGAATCTGTATGACAGTGTCCACCATTGAAGACACTGCAAGACTCCAAGCAGACATAAACCAAATCTTTAAATGGGCTGCAGAAAACAATATGAAGTTCAATGATGAGAAATGTCAATTACTCAGATACGGAAAACGTGAAGAAATTAAAATCTCATCGGAGTACAAAACTAATTCCAACCACACAATAGAGCGAAAAACTAATGTCAAAGACCTGGGAGTGATCATGTCAGAGGATCTCACCTTCAAGGACCATAACAATGTATTAAGTAAAAGGACACAAATGCAACTAATGTGACATTTTATTGTGGCAACGTTTCGCTCTCCAGGAGCTTTCTCAAGCCGTTACAAGCGTTACATGGACACAGTGGGCTATTATATACTCTCAAAGTGAGGTGAAATACTAGTGGTGGTCGAGGTAGTAGTGATAAGTAGTAGTAGTAGTAGTAGTAGTAATACAATAAGGTAGAACAATCAATATGCACATGAGTAAAAGGTGATAAAACAAATACTTGGGTAGTATAACAATAGGTTAGACAAATATTTTATGCTGGAGGTTGAAATATAGAAGGCCTGTAGGAGTGTTCCACATCTACGATGTGCTTGTGTTGAATTAGCAGGAGAGACTATGTGATGGTATGGTTAACTGTTTTCAGGAGGATTCTTGCTAAGACTAGTATTTCACTAGTATTTCACCTCACTTTGAGAGTATATAATAGCCCACTGTGTCCATGTAACGCTTGTAACGGCTTGAGAAAGCTCCTGGAGAGCGAAACGTTGCCACAATAAAATGTCACATTAGTTGCATTTGTGTCCTTTTACTTAACATATTGTCGGTAATTCTACCAATATTATTACATAACAATGTAGCAATTGCATCTGCTCGAAAAATGACAGGATGGATAATGAGAGCCTTCAAAACCAGGGATGCCAAGCCCATGTTGACACTTTACAGATCGCTTGTTCTATCTAGGCTGGAATATTGCTGCACACTAACTGCACCTTTCAAGGCGGGTGAAATTGCTGACCTTGAAAATGTGCAGAGAACCTTCACCGCACGCATAAGTGCGATAAACCACCTCAGCTACTGGGAACGCTTGAAGTTCCTAAACCTGTACTCTCTAGAACGCAGGCAGGAGAGATACATTATTATATACACATGGAAAATTCTAGAGGGCTTAGTACCAAACTTGCACACAAAAATCACTCCCTACGAAAGCAAAAGACTCGGCAGGCGATGTAACATCCCCCCAATGAAGAGCAGGGGTGCCACTAGCACGTTGAGGGACAACACAATAAGTGTGAGGGGCCCAAGATTGTTCAACTGCCTCCCAGCATACATCAGGGGGATTACCAACAAGCCCTTGGCTGTCTTCAAGCAGGCACTGGACAGGCACCTCAAGTCGGTACCTGATCAGCCGGGCTGTGGTTGGTACGTTGGACTGCGTGCGGCCAGCAGTAACAGCCTGGTTGATCAGGCTCTGGTCCAACAGGAGGTCTGGTCACAGACCGGGCCGCGGAGGCGTTGACCCCTGGAATTCTCTCCAGGTAGACTCCAGGTATAGCAGTTATCATTTTATCATCAGTAAAAATTCTTCCAATTGTTTCGTTCAGGTCAAAAAATCACAATTTTATCACTCGTTTCCATTACAAAATTCTTCACTGTGACGATTAAGATAAACTACAATTTGGGAATGTAACAGCTCGAACATGATGGATGTCGAATTTTCCTTAATCACGGTCATTCTTGCTGACCATTTTTCATTCTTTCATCTTAAGTGTTTGAAAAGCATACATGTTTGTTTGGTGCAACTAAGTCACAGACAGTGGTCAGGAAGCCTGGGAGAGCACAGATGTATAGTGTGCTGCTGCTAGGCAGCGTCTGGGAGTCCGGAGAGCACAGAAGCCTAGGAAGCAGCCGCTAGACAGAGGTTTGGCAGCCAGTGGAGCACCCAGTGCTACGAAGATATTCCCAGGCAAAGTCTTGGAATTTGGGGAACACACAAACATGGGCAGATGCTGATAGGCAGTGATCTGGGAGCCTGGAGAAGCACACAAGCCTAAGGAGATGCTGCTAGGCAGTGTCTGGAAACCTGGGCAGCACCGAGGCCTAGGATGCTCTTGTAAGGCTGTGAAGCGTATAACCCCAGCATACTACTGATAAGCAGCAGGTCTTGGAGCATGGGAAGTGTATCTCTAGCTTGCTGCTGCTAGGCATAGGAGCCTGGGAAGCATACTGGCCTGGTGCTTCAGATGTTAAGCAGTAGTCTGAGAGCATTGGAAGTACAGTATATAGTTCTATGGTGCTACTGCTAGGCAGAGGTCTGGGTGATTGAGAACGAAAACATGGTCTGGGAGGGCCAATGTGGAAGAGTACAGCAGACAAAATTTTGGGACAAGACAGAGGCTTGTGGCAGGAGTTAATTGCTACTTAGAAATAGGCTTGCAGCTATTATGTTATCATGCACTGTGCCAATAGTTATTTTACAATTATCTTATTGTAATATTGGACTGTGTTCGTTTTTAAACTCTTTCTTATATAATTAATGGTATCTAACAAAACATTTTACACTGTGATTCTTATTACTGAACATAGGAAGGTGTTATCTTACACTGTACTGGTTATAGACCAGGGTTGGTGTCTTACACTGTACTTGTTATAGACCAGGGTTGGTATCTTACACTGTACTGGTTATAGACCAGGGTTGGTATCTTACACTATGCTGGTTATAGACCAGGGTTGGTATCTTACACTATACTGGTTATAGACCAGGGTTGGTATCTTACACTGTACTGGTTATAGACCAGGGTTGGTATCTTACACTGTACTGGTTATAGACCAGGGTTGGTATCTTACACTATACTGGTTATAGACCAGGGTTGGTATCTTACACTGTACTGGTTATAGACCAGGGTTGGTATCTTACACTATACTGGTTATAGACCAGGTTGGTGTCTTACACTGTACTTGTTATAGACCAGGTTGGTATCTTACATATACTGGTTATAGACCAGGGTTGGTATCTTACACTGAACTGGTTATAGACCAGGGTTGGTATCTTACACTGTACTGGTTATAGACCAGGGTTGGTATCTTACACTGTGTTTTCTTATTTTACAAGTTGTCGATTGTTGTCTTACACTATACTGACGCTTATCTTACACTGTGGTGATTGCTACCTTGCAAAATACTGGTTATCTTACACAATATTCACTAGTTATTATATTTTACTATGATGTTTACTACCTTGCACAGTGCTGGTTGTCTTACACTATAAATACTGATTGTTGTCTTACACTGATGGTTGCTATCTTACTCTATAAGTGTTATAATTTTACAATGTCTTAGAATGAGTTGACGGTAACCTTACTGGAGTCACCCAGCACTGTATTCACAGCCTCAAGGGAGGGTTTGCCGTTACTGGAGTCACCCAGCACTGTATTCACAGCCTCAAGGGAGGGTTTGCCGTTACTGGAGTCACCCAGCACTGTATTCACAGCCTCAAGGGAGGGTTTGCCGTTACTGGAGTCACCCAGCACTGTATTCACAGCCTCAAGGGAGGGTTTGCCGTTACTGGAGTCACCCACACTGTATTCACAGCCTCAAGAGTTTGCGTTACTGGAGTCACCAGCACTGTATTCACAGCCTCAAGGGAGGGTTTGCCGTTACTGGAGTCACCCAGCACTGTATTCACAGCCTCAAGGGAGGGTTTGCCGTTACTGGAGTCACCCAGCACTGTATTCACAGCCTCAAGGGAGGGTTTGCCGTTACTGGAGTCACCCAGCACTGTATTCACAGCCTCAAGGCAATGTTTCAATCTCTCAGGTATAAACAAAAAGTTCAAAATTCAAAACTAAATGGGATTTTGTTCCTGTCTTCATTTTCTTTATTTGTATGTCCATTATGTCTGATTATAACAAGACAATGTACTTTTTCATGTACGTTCATTACTTTTCTTACCATGCTTCCTCTGTCAAGAAAGGTGATTTAGTTTCTCTTACTGTTCATTAACTACGCTTGTTTGACCCTTAGATTCTTGATTCAGAAATTTTCACTCATTGTTCCTCATTCTCACGCCTTGATTACCCATCCAGTTTCATAAACTTTGCTTGTTCACATTCTAAGTGGACTTTCTTCTCTCAAAAACTCTCTTCTCCATTGAAATGTGTTCTTTTCCTTACATATATTTCCAGTGTCCTAAATATTAACAACACTCTCAGTCCTTTAGGTATTAAACAATAAAAAGATACATTAGCATAACCGAAACAACACATAAATAACCCGCAAAGAGGACAAAGACACTCACATAAGAACATAAGAAAGAAGGAACACTGCAGCAGGCCTACTGGCCCATGCGAGGCAGGTCCAAGTCTCCAACGGCTTAAGCCAATGCCCCGACCCAGCCAGGTCAGGTTACATTCACTTAGGGAAGGAGCACTGCATCTGACCTAGTAGCACAAGCTAGTCAGGACCAACTCACACCCAACATCACCCACTCATATAATTATCTAGCCGACCACCTGGTCAGCCGACCACATGGTCTGGTCACTTCCACTTAAGGAATTAGTACAGCTAATGACCTGGTAGTACAAGCTAGTCAGGTCCAAACTCACACCCATCCACACCCACTCATGTATTTATCTAACCTATTTTTAAAACTACACAACGTCTTAGCTTCTATGACGGTACTCGGGAGTTTGTTCCACTCATCCACAACTCTATTACCAAACCAGTGCTTTCCTATATCCTTCCTGAATCTGAACGTTTCCAACTTGAAACCATTGCTGCGAGTCCTGTCTTGGCTGGATATTTTCAGCACGCTATTTTCATCCCCTTTATTTATTCCTGTTTTCCATTTATACACCTCAATCATATCCCCCCTAATTCTACGCCTTTCTAGAGAGTGCAGATTCAGGGCCCTCAGTCTATCCTCATAGGGAAGATTTCTGATACATGGAATCAACTTAGTCATCCTCCTTTGTACGTTTTCCAGTGCATTTATATCCATTCTGTAATACGGTGACCAAAACTGTGCAGCATAATCTAAATGAGGCCTAACCAAAGATATATAGAGTTGAAGAACAACCTGAGGACTTCTATTATTTA
Organism: Cherax destructor; assembly: GCA_009830355.1. NCBI lineage: Eukaryota > Metazoa > Arthropoda > Malacostraca > Decapoda > Parastacidae > Cherax > Cherax destructor. The sequence continues at coordinate 4,650 of WNWK01028769.1, read as the reverse complement.
TACTTCTTGATATGAAGCCAAGGGTTCTGTTAGCTTTATTGCGAACACTTATGCACTGCTGTCTTGGCTTCAGATTACTACTAACCAGAACTCCTAAATCCTTCTCGCAATCACAAGTAATAAGATCTACATTATTCAGTTTATATGTGGCATGGTTATTGTCCTGCCCAACATTTAGAACTTTGCATTTGTTTACATTAAACTGCATCTGCCACTTCTCCGACCACTGCATCAGTCTATTCAAATCATCCTGGAGTGATCTAATGTCCTCATTTGAATGAATTGGACGGCCTATTTTGGTGTCATCAGCAAATTTACTTATGTTACTATTTATTCCCTCATCTATGTCGTTTATGTAAATTGTAAACAACAGGGGGCCCAAAACTGACCCCTGTGGAACACCGCTTGAGACGCGCCCCCATTCTGATTTCTCTCCATTTATGCAAACTCTCTGCCGCCTATTTGTCAACCATGCCTCTACCAAGGAAAAAATTTCTCCTCCTATTCCGTGAGCCTTAAGTTTCCTCAGTAGCCTCTGATGTGGAACTTTATCGAAAGCCTTAATGAAGTCCATATACACAATATCATATTCATTACCATGATTTATCTCCTCAAACACCTTAGTGAAAAAAGTTAGTAAATTCGTAGGACAGGAACGCCCCTTAGTAAAACCGTGTTGAGATTCATTAATCAATTTATGCTTTTCAAGATGGCTACGAATTGCCTCGGCAATTATTGATTCCATAAATTAACTAACTATGGAGGTAAGGCTTATTGGTCTATAGTTCGAAGCTAAGGACCTGTCACCTGCCTTGTAAATAGGTATTACGACGAGTTTCGTTCGTTCTCACTTGGACCATTAACTAATTATAGAAACACTAAAGGAAGGGAGCCAGTATATATACGAGAGAGAGGGGGCGGGGATCGGAGAGCAAGGAGGTTATACAATAAAGGAAGGAGAATTGGTAATACTGGCCGAGGTAGTGGAGGTAGTAGTATTAGTAAGTAGTGCAATAGTGACTGAGGTGGTAATAAGAAGAGAGTAATGACACTAGGGTCAGAAAGTAGAGTGCAAGTAGTTGTAGTAGTAGTAGTAGTAGCAGTAGTAGTAGTAGTAGTAGTAGCAGTAGTAGTAGTAGTTGTAGTAGTAGTAGCAGTAGCAGTAGTAGTAGTAGTTGTAGTAGTAGTAGCACTAGCAGTAGCAGTAGTAGTAGTAGTTGTAGTAGTAGTAGCAGTAGCAGTAGCAGTAGTAATAGTTGTAGTAGTAGTTGTAGTTGTAGTAGCAGTAGTAGTAGTTGTAGTAGTAGTAGCAGCAGCACTACTTCCTCCTGGTCCAAGTCAGAAATGTCATTGTAAATGTCCATCTGCTAAGTGTGGCTTATCTGGGCAAAGTGACCAAATGCTGTTAATGCAGCTTTGTGAAGGCATTGGTATGTGTAACAGTTGGCCTGGAAAGATCTGTTAATGTTAAAGCAGGACATAACACTCTTAGATATAATCTCAGTACAAGAAGATAGGTAGAGACAGAGGTGCAGTTGTTCGTTTTCCTGTGAATATTTCCAATTGTTAAAAAGATAAAGAATCTAACACAAATTGAGATTTGTCACAGTTTCTCTTTGCTGATGACACTGTGCTTTTGGGAGATTCTGAAGAGAAGTTGCAGAGGTTGGTGGATGAGTTTGGTAGGGTGTGTAAAAGAAGAAAAGTAAAAGCGAATATAGGAAAGAGTAAGGTGATGAGGATAACAAAAAAATAGGAGACGAAGAATTGGATATCAGATTGGAGGGAGAGAGTATGGAGGAGGTGAATGTATTCAGATATTTAGGAGTGGATGTGTCAGTAGATGGGTCTATGAAAGATGAGGTGAATCATAGAATTGATGAGGGAAACAAGGTGAGTGGTGCACTTAGAAGTCTGTGGAGACAAAGAACTTTGCCCAAGGAAGCAAAGAGGGGAATGTATGAGATTATAGTTATACCAACACTCTTGTATAAGTGTTAAAAATAAGTGGTGAATATTGCAACAAGGAGAAGGCTGGAGGCAGTGGAGATGTCGTGTCTGAGGGCAATGTGTGGTGTGAATATAATGCAGAGAATTCGTAGTTTGGAAATTAGGAGGTGTGGGATTACCAAAACTATTATCCAGAGGGCTGAGGAGGGGGTTGTTGAGGGGGTTTGGACATGTAGAGAGGATGGAACGAAATAGAATGACTTCGAGAGTGTATAAATCTGTAGTGGAAGGAAGGCGGGGTAGGGGTCGGCCTAGGAAAGGTTGGAGAGAGGGGGTAAAGGAGGTTTTGTGTGCGAGGGTAGTGGACTTCCAGCAAGCGTGCGTGAGCGTGTTAGCTAGTAGTGAATGGAGACAAATGGTTTGAAGGACTTGACGTGTTGTTGGAGTGTAAGCAAGGTAACATTTAGGAAGGGTTTCAGGGAAACCGGCAGCCCGGACTTGATTCCTGGAGATGGGAAGTAGTGTTGACACTCTGAAAGAGAGGTGTTAATGTTGCAGTTTTATAACTGTAGTGTAAGCACGCCTCTGGTAAGACAGTGATGGAGTGAATGATGAAAGTTTTTTCTTTTCAGGCCACCCTGCCTTGGTGGGAGAGGGCCAATGTGTTAATAAAAAAAAATATATTTCCCATTGTACAATTAACGGCCAAATCGGGATTTTTTCTTTATTCCATCAATCTGATGTAACCTACAATTTGCCCTAGCTATAGAATGTCACAAATATTCACATTTAATAATATTGTTAAGTCGTTATTACTGATCAAAAATTTGTTGATTTCACTTTTAACATCACAACTCATTACTTTTTCACTTAGCATCACAACTTGAGCAACCATTGACTTTGCTATAACTCAAATTGTTGTTGGCGTTAGCAGGACAGACTCTACTGTCAATGTAGATGTCAGGAAAATTAGGCTTAACACCGCAGACGACCAGAGTTATAGTGCAGCACTTGCAACCTCTGTTCTGGCAGCCTCCCACCTCACGTTCCAAGGCCAGGCATGACATTCTACACCTTCCATTGCCCTTATCACAAAAATCTTCACCACACGCTGATAAATAAAAAAAAAACTTATTCAATGCTCTAAATATTTTATATTTCCTGGTCATAATGTGCTTAAAAAGAACATAATAATGATATATGATAATTGGTCAGTTTTGCAGACTACACTGTGGTAAGGAAAAAAATAGTGGGAAAATAAAAAAAATATATAAAAAACAAATAATTTCAATTATTATGGTATATCACACGGCACTTTCAGCTGATGAGGCATGTGGCATTGTAATGGCAGGGTTGGTATCTTACACTGTACTGGTTATAGACCAGGGTTGGTATCTTACACTATGCTGGTTATAGACCAGGGTTGGTATCTTACACTATACTGGTTATAGACCAGGGTTGGTATCTTACACTGTACTGGTTATAGACCAGGGTTGGTATCTTACACTGTACTGGTTATAGACCAGGGTTGGTATCTTACACTATACTGGTTATAGACCAGGGTTGGTATCTTACACTGTACTGGTTATAGACCAGGGTTGGTATCTTACACTATACTGGTTATAGACCAGGGTTGGTATCTTACACTGAACTGGTTATAGACCAGGGTTGGTATCTTACACTGTACTGGTTATAGACCAGGGTTGGTATCTTACACTGTGTTTTCTTATTTTACAGGTTGTCGATTGTTGTCTTACACTATACTGACGCTTATCTTACACTGTGGTGATTGCTACCTTGCAAAATACTGGTTATCTTACACAATATTCACTAGTTATTATATTTTACTATGATGGTTACTACCTTGCACAGTGCTGGTTGTCTTACACTATAAATACTGATTGTTGTCTTACACTGATGGTTGCTATCTTACTCTATAAGTGTTATAATTTTACAATGTCTTAGAATGAGTTGACGGTAACCTTACTGGAGTCACCCAGCACTGTATTCACAGCCTCAAGGGAGGGTTTGCCGTTACTGGAGTCACCCAGCACTGTATTCACAGCCTCAAGGGAGGGTTTGCCGTTACTGGAGTCACCCAGCACTGTATTCACAGCCTCAAGGGAGGGTTTGCCGTTACTGGAGTCACCCAGCACTGTATTCACAGCCTCAAGGGAGGGTTTGCCGTTACTGGAGTCACCCAACACTGTATTCACAGCCTCAAGGGAGGGTTTGCCGTTACTGGAGTCACCCAGCACTGTATTCACAGCCTCAAGGGAGGGTTTGCCGTTACTGGAGTCACCCAGCACTGTATTCACAGCCTCAAGGGAGGGTTTGCCGTTACTGGAGTCACCCAGCACTGTATTCACAGCCTCAAGGGAGGGTTTGCCGTTACTGGAGTCACCCAGCACTGTATTCACAGCCTCAAGGGAGGGTTTGCCGTTACTGGAGTCACCCAGCACTGTATTCACAGCCTCAAGGCAATGTTTCAATCTCTCAGGTATAAACAAAAAGTTCAAAATTCAAAACTAAATGGGATTTTGTTCCTGTCTTCATTTTCTTTATTTGTATGTCCATTATGTCTGATTATAACAAGACAATGTACTTTTTCATGTACGTTCATTACTTTTCTTACCATGCTTCCTCTGTCAAGAAAGGTGATTTAGTTTCTCTTACTGTTCATTAACTACGCTTGTTTGA
>WNWK01028768.1:0-25041 GCA_009830355.1 Cherax destructor | reverse complement strand
TTTTTATAAAATTGGATTCATTTATAATTAATAAAATTTGGGAAGAATTTAATGATAAATTGGACTAATCTTAATTCTTGGGAAGAGTTTCGGTCCTTTCTTATGTTCCTCTTCACAGATGTGAGATTTACGCTACTGTGGTGTAGTCTTTGTTAGTGTGATGTGACTGGAGGTGTAGTCTCGCCCCTTATATAAGCCCTTCTTTCAGTTTCCTGTTATAGTTCCTTGATAAGTGAGTAGTCAAAAGCGCTTGGAATTCTTCTATTTTTCATAGTGGTTTTCTTGATATATATATATATATATATATATATATATATATATATATATATATATATATATATTTTATACAGAAAGTGGTTTACAATAACAACACGATAGCCAGATTCAAACCCATGTAGTGTTGGTCCTTCCGCGTGGTGAGCAAAAAATCACACAACCTCATTTAATGCTCGGCTAGTCCAGTGTTGTTATTGATTATATATATATAATATATATATATATATATATATATATATATATATATATATATATATATATATATATATAATACACTAATATTTTGTTCCAGACGATTTGAAAACACTGTAGTGATGAAATGAGACTTGTAATATCCTCTGGGCTTCAGGATGCTCTCTATGTTTTGAAACTCATTGTCTTGCAACAATAGAGCGGTCTATATTTTTGCTGATATACTACTAATAATGCATATCACTGCTTTGATGTATTTTAGGTATAATGTTTGTCAGGAAACAGGACAAGTGTTTTCTGACGCGGGTTTTAGTATTGATGACCCACAGCTGGAGCTTTTGGTCATTTGACTGGGGCTTTCAGTTGGCTTACCGGTCCACCTTTTTAAAAAATCATGGTTATGATTATAACCATGATTATAATTATAATTATAATTCTGTTGACGCATGTTACGTTGGCATATTGCGGAACACTGCATGGCCCCGGTACGTTATGCAACATTACTACTGAAATACCTACTGCTCTGGAAAGTTACTGTTGACATTATTTAAAAAATACGCTACGTTGGAAAGTTACCGTTGAATTACTGCGAAATACGCTACTGCTCTGGAAAGTTACTGTTGAATTATTCTGAAATACGCTACTGCTCTGGAAAGTTATGTTGACATTACTACTGAAATACGCTACTGCTCTGGGTTACGCTGACATTACTACTGAAATACGCTCTGCTCTGGAAAGTTACTGCTGACAACGATACCAAAGGAAACTGAAAATATTTCTGTGTTAGATTTGGAACAATATCTACAAACCAATATAAACAATAAACACTTAAAATTTTAAGAGGAAAAAACACTAGAGACTTAAGACCACAGATACGACGTTGTCTTTAATCTTAATAATCTTCATAATTTTTTGTTAGGTTTAAAGACTTTTGGCCAGGAAGGCAGTATCCCACATACCACCTCAAGAACACTTTAATTCCAAAAAAACGGATAAAAAATTTTTCCTCTAAAACGCTGTGTGTGTTAGACACAATTTTTTAAAGCAGGAAAACCCAGTATTAAAAAATTTTTTAAAACTTGCATCCGCCACCATTTACTGGTATCATTATGGACCATTTAGATGTAAATAACTAGTGGAAAAAGTACACTGTTCAATTTAGAATCCATTCCAATGGGTCTGGTGGCCTTTTAAAATTCTCCTTCCCGGCGGGGGCCGGGCATTCCCAGCCAGGGGCAAAAACGGGGCGTGTTTTTTACACCTGTTGTCTATGTTCCCCATCAAAAATGGGTACCTGGGTGTTATGCTGGTGTGGGTGCATCCTGGGACACTGACCTAATCTGCCCGAAATTCAGCTAACAAGGGACTTTCTATATAGTATTGTCACTGATGTCATAGCCTTACCATGTACATGTACTTGTAGTAAATAAAGATATTATTTTATATTATTATATGCTATTTATACACCAGCATGTATTTAGAGTTTCCTGACGCTTCCCACTATCTCGAACTGCAGTTTTTGTCTTCGTTTACAAAAATTTGAAAAGGAATCATAACTATCACTATTATGTTTAACACTGATCAAGAGCCCCTCCCAGCATCAATGGAAGGAACTGCAAAGGGAGGGCCCGTCCGGCTGGCCTGACTGTGAACCAGCCTTCTGAACCAGCCTGTCTGTGAACCAGCCTATCTGAACCAGCCAGTCTGTGAACCAGCCTGACTGACCAATATCTACCCTGTTAGATGTATCGTACCACCCGACTATGTACAATATTATTATTACGTTTAATAATTATATACAAAAAGGCTGGGGGGGCCAGAATTTCTAAAAGGGGAGGTCAGGGGTGGTGGCTAGGAGAGTTTTAAACAACGTTATTACTAGGTTTTAAAAGGGCTTTGGGAGGGAGGGGGGTTGAGGAATTTTAGGGCTTCCCATAAACTTGGAAATAATTTAATCAAATGTTTGAAAACATTCTGTACATTGCTATAAATAATCGAATTAAACGCTAAAGCCGAGATAGTCACACAGCTCCATAACTAAAATAATTTAAATTAAACCTGTCATTACAATGTTATTTTAAGGAAAAGATTAAAATTTAAATATTATATTAAAGTCATGAGGAATGTTAACAGTAAGACGTCATACATTGTTTGGAAAATTAGGGATGAGGGCAGTCCCAGTACCCAAGGGGCAGGCAGCCCAAATTCCATGGCCCAAAGAGCCCTTACCGCACCAAGGCACCTCTCGAAGGGTTAATTTCATTACACTGACATTCACTATGAATGTATGTATGTCCTTGTTATTGCTAATCAAGGTCATGGCATATAACCAGACCGATTCATTGTGTATATAAAGTGTACATCAGCCGGGTTCTAAGTTCATGTTTACCCCGTGTGTACTTCTGAAACAACCATTTTCTTTCAACACCTGAGAGAAAAACTGGGAATAACCATTATTATATAACAAAAGAAGCGCTAAACCTGGGAATAACCAAGTCTACCGTGTAAGCTAATTTTAGCGGCTTAAAGATGTTTTTAAAGTTTTTTTTTCCAAAGAATTTAATTGTGGTGAATTTAATGACCTGTTATAATTCAAATTTTTTTTTTTTTTTTTTTTTTTTTACATTTATTGGTTTTAAACAGAATTCAAAAAATCCATAAATAACTTGACCGCAATCACTAATGCAAAATTCAAAATCAATACAAAACATACAGATAATCTCAGTAAGACAATTAAAGAACAATAAAGTCCCTATCCCCGCCAATCACTATGTGCATACAATTATATGACCTATTACATTTAACCATAATCATTATCCAACAACCTACGTAGATCCTATTACATCAGGATGGAAGTACAAAATAAAACAGATAGCTAAATCACCACTGTATCCTGACCCGTGTACCACATATCTGTCCACTCAAATGATAAAAGCTCCAAGCCATTACCACTCCACATCCACTGGTACAGTAATGTACACCAAACAATGTACATTTCTCACAAATTACTATAGTATTCCACACACAGGCACAATATATATTATACTCAATCATACAGATGACATGCACTCACGTATCCCACTCACACCCTAAACTTGATACCACAATACCACCTGTCCTATTCATTATTAAACAGTTCCACTGCTCATGACAATTCAAACCTTGTCATCTCTGAGTACAACTACGATAAATATATATAAAAAATACACCAAATTCATGTGACAGTAACCAAACATTTTACCGTCCTCTAACATTACCAAGTCTTGAATCTGCCTGAAGTCCAAACCCATCAACCAGGTTTCAGTACCTCAGACCATACACAAACTTCAATAATAACACTCACATCAACATCTTACACCATAACTGAACACCCAGCACTGAACAGGACAAACCCTTACTCTTCCCCAATTACAACCCAAATAACCCCACACCCAAATCCACATCCCCACTCAGTCACACAACATACACACCCAACCATCTGTCTCCGTCACCCAGTATAAATGTCATCCGTCCCCACCACCAAAACCCCCCAACCGTACCAACTTCAGTCAATCAAGCAACATCCAGGCCATACCAAAGCCACAACAGTACATTCCCAAGCAAGTCGAGAGCCAAGCCCCCTTAACTCCTACAAACCCACTTAATAACTCTCCCACCGGAAATTCCTATAAGCCGAACTAAAATCCTTATCCCAATCCCTCCCATACACCTGCCTGTTTCTACATTTCATGACGGTACATTACCCAGCCAATGCCCTAATTCTTTCCCTTATTCCCACCTCCCTCAATCTCCATGACCCACACACGAAATCAACCAAACAATGCATTAGGCCTCTCCTAACCCTGTCATCCAATCCTCCCAAGTCCAGGAACAGTGCCCTCAACAACTGTATCCCCCTCCCCCAAGTTTGCATACCACCCCCATCCACTCCCGCACCGGCCCCAAAGCTTCACAGAAATATATCCCATGCAAGACAGTTTTCAACATCACACCTCTCACACCTGCCCTCTGTCCAACCCCATACTGAATAATACCGCCTTGACGCTACCGCCCATGTAAAAATCTGTACATCTGTTCACGATCTCTTCTTGGCGTAACCTAAGTCCTCGAAAACCCCTCCATATCCGAACCCAATCATATTGGAAAAACCACTGCACCCTCTACAACCTTAGCCTCCGCACCAAGACCCATCATCCTATTCACCTTCATTTTATGCGTTCCTTAATTTAATAATTCCTCAACAAATCTCTACAGTAATCTAACTCCTTTCCCCCACCATTCACTCATCTCCCTCAACACCCCCACCCACCCTCCTCCTTTCCCCCAAGCCCCTCTCCTCACCAACACCGTCTCACATACATACACCAGTCTCCGCTCCAGCCAAATTAAACAAACCACCCATCCCTACCCCATTCCTAACAATTTCCTTCGCACTAATTCCTCCCATTCGCCCAGATATACTTGAATACTTACGCTCCAACTCTTTCAATCCACCTGCAACAGTGGGTACAAGCAACATACCAAATCTACTGTAGACCAATGTATTGACGTAAAGACCCTCTGTCGCAAAGTGAGATCACTCGGCCTCCATGCAGACATACACAACTTCGCCCTTTGCACCACTCGACCTGAATTCCCTCTCTCGTCTGATGCCTATCCCTCATGTATACAATTCCACAGATAGTGATGCTATCCACCACGAACCACCCATACCCTTGACCCAAGCTCGCCCCCACCCAGGATCCTACCTCCAACTTTTTCGACTTTGCACCATTCACGTCATCCCAGTGGCCTCACAAAAAGTCCTTAAACACCTCCGAACCGTCTCAAAACCAACCACATTCCCTAAGAGCACTGTTGTTCATCTACATAACCCACAACACCCTCTATCCCCGCCTCCCTCCCCCTGTACCCCACCGTCCACTAATCTATAGAATGGATCTTGCACGCAAAGAGAATTGCGACAGGGGAAAACCCTGTCGCAGACCCTATCCATCTCCACCACCCCCCCAAGCCTGCCATTCACCTGTATTCAACGCAAGCATCTACATATATGCCCAACCCAATCCACTACCTCCTCCCCGAAACCCTGTCTCCTCATCACCTCAAACAACACCTCACGTTCCACACTGCCCTCGCCCCTTTCCAGTCCAAAGCTAAGATGCCTCCCCTACCACTATCAAAAAACCCCCTTAATTTCTCATGTCCTTAAGCAGCCCTCTACCCGGGATCCCCCTGCCCCCTGCAATCACCTTCTCAAGCACCCTTTTCAATCTATTTCCCAATATTTTTGCAAAGATCTTATAGTCTGATTCATGAGCATCAGGGGGCCTGTAATTACTCAACATATTACCTACCTTTCCCTTTTTCACCAAGACCATTACACCCATCCCCATCCTTCCCATCCTCTATCCCTCTTCATCCTATTCATCACTTCCACCACACAACCTCTCATACTATCCCAGTGTTCTCTATAAACTCATTTGCCAACCCATCTATTCCGGGAGCTTTGCCTTTACTAAGCCCACTCACTGCCTCCCATACCTCCTCTTCGCTGATTGCCCCCCATACCCTCCCTATCCCCCTCCTCTAACCTCCCCACAATACCCTCTGTAAGAATATTACAAGCCTTCAACTCCACATCCACACTACTCAGGTACCTCTGAAACCACTTGTCCACGTACACCCCTATCGCCTCTGTTCCTCTAATATTCATTCCCGGCTCATAACCATCTGCACTTTCCTCTACTTCCCATATTCCATTGTCCTTCTCTCCTACGCACTCTACATTGACCTAACACATATTTTGAGGTTTATCCCCCACAAAACATCATCTATACCCGCCTTCATCCTACACGCCCCAAACCTCTCATTCTGTATTTCTATCAACCTATTCTTCAATTCCCTAATCTCCCCGTAATTGCATATCCCCCTCTTACATAACAACTCTGTAGAGGCCTTCTAAATATCGTTGCATCCCATATCGCCATTCCGCCTCCTCTTTCCCAATCTCTGATAAAACATTCGTATGTGTGGTTTTCCCACCGACACCCACCAACCCACCAAATCTTCCTCCCGATGCCCTCGTTCCCATAACCTACCCCACCATCCCAAACTCAACCCTTTTATCCTCGCCCGATAACAACCTAACATTCAATTTCCAATATCCCCTATACCACTTAGCTACTCCCGACCAATCTACCTCAGCCAACACCCCCTGTGATCAGAAAAACCCACATCCAAATAACTAATCCTACCCACCACAACAGACCCGGAAACATAAATCCTATCTAACCTAGCCCCATAACCCCTCCTAACAAAAGTATGCTCCCCAGAACCCCCTACCCCAACTCATCCCCAACCCCACTTCTTAATAAATCCCTCAGTTCAACCAACACACCCCGCCCCCTAGGCTCAACATCCCTCTCCCGAATTATGCAGTTAAAATCCCCCCAACTATCGACACCCCAGATAAACCCCTGAAAGCATATATCATTACATCCCTTACAAATTCCACCTTCACCTTCCTTGAATGTTCTGCGGCATGTATACACCCATGAAACATACCTGCACTCCACCCCACTCCCCCTCTACCCTCACTATCCGACCCCCACACTCTTCCCAAGCATATAATTTAAAGGGCTAGAGTCTACGACTGCTACCGCCACCCCACCCTTTAATTTCCCCGATGAACCAGCATACACCTTATATCCCTTCAACTGCAACTCGCTTCACACCCAAAATTATGTTCTTGTAAAAGACTACATTCACACCATACCTCCTCAATGTGCATTCTACCCATGCCCTTTTAATTTCCTCCCCCAGACCATTTACGTTTAATGTTAGACACTTGAAAACAATTGTGAGGGTTTCCCCTTAGGCCGCGGTGGAGGCTGCGAGACCGCCTTCCTTTACCTCCTGTTTACTCAACTGCCTCCCACCCTTGACCTTTTCTCTATCATGCAAAACTCCCAGGTCCTTTCTCGCCACCTCCACCATCGACTTTTTACATGTCCTCTGTGCTGGGGTCAATACATCTTCACTATCACTCACTGTGCCCGACCGCTTCCTCGATCCAGGCCCCGCTTCCATACTATCATCCCTCTCGTCGCTCTCTTGCCGATGCACCTCAACCGATACATGCTCTCTGACTAAAGACTGCTGCTCAACACTGCTACTCACCAACTCATCCACCACACTCATTCGGCATCCAAACCTTCACATGCCTCCACACTAAAGTACTGGCCGGGTCGTCCAATATCTCCCGTAATACCTCCTCCAAGGAATCCTCGCCGTGCCTGGGTGCTTCTCGCCACCAGCAGCCTCCTGTACAGACACATTTGGCAACGTATGATACACCTGAGATCCATCAACAATCTCACTCCATAATCTAGTTCCGGCCTCCTTAGCGTCCACCGGATCCTGCACAACCTCGTGCGTCCTTCTTCCAGGTCTCGTCGTCCAGTATCCACCCGTTGTCCCGTCCTCCGCATGCAGTCAGCAGCCACATGCTCGTACGCCTCGCACAACCTGCAGGTCCTTCGCTGTCCCATGACGTCACGTATAGCTGAGTCCTAAATTCTGGCAGTACGACGTAAGATGGAATCGGCCTGCGTAATGTCATTTTCAATGAGTATGTCCCCTCAAAAATGCCCACCGTCGGACCCTCGCTCCACTTCCGGGCATGGCAGCATGCACAATGCCGTAATCCAAATACTTGGCTGATGTCCACCGAGTCTGATTCAAACGGTGCATTCTTAACCCTGATCCAAGTGTAAGTATGCGACACGTCCTTCAGTCGCACTTGTAGGCCAGAATGTACTGTATAGACTCTGTCTTGATGGCGGTCGACAGTCCTTTCGTACACCTCAGCTGTTAAGAGTTTTACAAAGACTCTATTAACGCCGTTGAGCGCCACGCCATACAAATCTGTAGTCTCCAAACCATAAACGTCTCTTAATATGTTTGGCAGAACTGTAGCCGGTTGCAAAGACCCTGTCACCATATCTAAACAGACTGTGTTAATCCTGCGTCTGCTCGCCGTCGCCATGTTTACAGAAAATGAAGTTGTCGTTGATCACCGCTAGGTGGCAGCCCAGGGAACAGCACACCCGCACCCGTCAAGAGCTGGGTGGCCAATGAATGTATGTCCTTGTTATTGCTAATCAAGGTCATGGCATATAACCAGACCGATTCATTGTGTATATAAAGTGTACATCAGCCAGGTTCTGAAGTTCATGTTTACCCCGTGTGTACTTCTGAAACAACCATTTTCTTTCACACACCTGAGAGAAAAAACTGGGAATAACCATTATTATTATATAATCAAAAGAAGCGCTAAACCTGGGAATAACCAAGTCTACCGTGTAAGCTAATTGTTAGCGGCTTAAAGATGTTTTTAAAGCTTTTTTTCCAAAGAATTTAATTGTGGTGAATTTAATGACCTGTTATAAGTTCTGTGTAAAATTAACCCTTCAAGAATGGGGTGGGTGCATGCATGCTTTGTGACCTAGATCTAAGGGATTGGAGTTAATTTCCTTCCTCGGATCAAACATCAAGGGTCTTGCATAATTTGCTCAAGGAAGATGTTAAGAAGGCCTGACAGCTTTCTCCATTACTATCATATAAACCATAATTATTAACACTGACTTAAGACTTAGCTAATCCCGTATTGGTTGGTTGGTTAACTGAACTTCAATTATAATAAAACGCTAAACCTACTAGAGTTAACTGAACTTAAAACTCAACGAGGCACGAGTCAAGAAAACCTCCTTTACCCTCTCCCACCATCCTTTCCTAGGCCGACCTCAACCCCGCCTTCCCTCCACTACAGATTTATACACTCTGAAAGTCATTCTGTCTCGTTCCATTCTCTCTACATGTCCAAACTACCTCAACAACCCCTCCTCAGCTCTCTGGATAATAGTTTTGGTAATCCCACACCTCCTCCTAATTTCCAAACTATGAATTCTCTGCATTATATTCACACCACACATTGCCTCAGACATCTCCACTGCCTCCAGCCTTCTTGTTGCAACATTCACCACCCATGCTTTGCACCCATATAAGAGCGTTGGTATAACTATACTCTCATACATTCCCCTCTCTGTTTCCAAGGACAATGTTCTTTGTCTCCACAGACTCCTCTTCAAGGGGCTCCTTGGCGTGGTGAAGGGCTCTTGGTCTGAGGAATTAGACCTTTGGTCTTCTTCCTCAGACCGAACCTAATTACCCCCAATCCTCCTCCCTATCCCATCTCCTCCATCCTCCCTTTTTCCCTTTCCTCCTCTTCCTCCTCATCCCTCCCTCAGTTCCTTCCCAGTTTTACCCTGGGAGCTTCTCTCCTCAGGCATTCTAGTTCCTAGGTAGGGAAAAGGGTATCGTGGTCCATCCCATTCTGTTGAGGTCCTTGGCGGTGGTGTAGTTTGCCGTGGAATCTGGATTGCCTGGGGATGTCCCGATCCCTCTCCGGTCACCCGGGGGGTGGCCTTGGCTAACTTTCGGGCGACGGGTGTATCTCTGGAGGCCACCTTTCGGATTCCGGGGGTGGTGGCCGAAGACGGTATGCTTTGTGGTGGATATCCGGCCGCCCTCTCTTTTTGTCCGCTGAGGTGGCTCAGTGTATGTTAGGTTGCTATCCCAGATTGCTGGTTTACTGGCATGAAGGGTAGGGTATATCACGAGTTCCATGCAGCATCTGCACTACTTGTGGTGTTGAGGTCCTCTTGGGTGCGGAGGGGGATTTACGCTCCCTTTCATTCCTCCTAGGAGCTATTCCTCCACGTTCCCCCCCTTTTTTTTATTTTTTTTTTTATTTTTATTTTTTTTTTTTTCTTAAAAATAAAAGAAAAGAATTAACCTAACCATGGCTGACCCAATCCACTTGTACACCTCGATGATATCTCCTTCATTCTACGTCCTCCAGAGAGTGGAGATTCAATGCTCTAAGTCTATCTTCATATGGGAGATTTCTTATACTGTAAATCATTTTAGTCATTCTTCTTTGTATGTTCTCCAACGAATCTATATCCATCCTGTAGTAAGGAGACCAAAACTGATCCTGCATAATCCAAATGAGGTCTCACTAGTGATGTAAAGAGCTGTAAAATAAAACATGTACTGTACATAATTGAGGAAGCTAATATTCTCATTAAGCTGTATATTCAGGATTTTTTCATGTTTGTGGGGAGCAATTGATC
The DNA here is from genome assembly GCA_009830355.1 of Cherax destructor. Taxonomy (NCBI): domain Eukaryota; kingdom Metazoa; phylum Arthropoda; class Malacostraca; order Decapoda; family Parastacidae; genus Cherax; species Cherax destructor. The sequence goes on along the minus strand of WNWK01028768.1, from coordinate 14,374 downwards.
CAACAAACACTATCATCATGACCAATTTCCATTTTGAGAGAAAAGTTTTTGCACGAAAAATCCCTGAACTATATATAGTTCAGCGTTTTTCGCCATTTTCGGCCAAATTTTAAAAATGACATTATATCACACCGGGTGTACTATTTTCAATGCTGATTCAGAATATACACTTAAAAATGTAAAAACAGACCTTTTTAGCACCATACGAGGCCCTCTTTTCCCAGTAATTCCTAATTGAGGAAGCTAATATTCTCATTAAGCTGTATATTCTGGATTTTTTCATGTTTGTGGGGAGCAATTGATCCAACAAACACTATCATCATGACCAATTTCCATTTTGAGAGAAAAAAATTTTCGCACGAAAAAATCCCTGAACTATAGTTCAGGGACCCACATAAGAGATCACTTGGACAATGAAATATGGATCCCGGGCTACAACCTATACAGGTGTGACAGTGAACAGGCAAAAAGGGGGGGTTGGCCTGTATATCACAGAGTCACTTATATGTTCAGAACTACTAAATGCCTCAAATGATGTAGTTGAAGTATTAGCAATAAAGGTCGAGAATCAAAACCTGGTCATCGTGGTTGTCTACAAGCCCCCGGATGCAACGTCCCAACAATTCCAGGAACAGCTTCTGAAAATTGACCACTGTCTGGAAAATCTTCCAGCTCCTGCCCCCAACATCTTGCTACTGGGGGATTTCAACCTCAGGCACCTAAAATGGAGGAACATTGCAAACAATGTGGTAGCAGAGATAACACCAGGAGGCAGCTCAGATGAAAATTCACACATGCATGAACTTTTAAATCTCTGCACCAAGTTCACCTTAAACCAGCAAATAGTAGAGCCCACAAGATTAGAGAATACGCTGGACCTCATCTTCACCAACAATGATGATCTGATACGAAATGTCATCATATCAAAAACAATATACTCAGATCACAACATAATAGAGGTCCAGACATGCATGCGGGGAGCCCCAGATCCACAAAATGTGATCAGCCGTGAGGGACCTTTCTCCAAATTCAACTTCAATAACAAAAACATAAGGTGGGACCAAGTAAACCAAGTCCTAAATGATATAAACTGGGAAGATTGCCTAAGCATCACGGATCCCAACCTATGTCTAGAACAAATTAACTCTGTGGTACTTGAGGTTTGCTCAAGGCAAATTCCTTTAAGGAAAAGGAGAAGATGCAAACTAGAAAGAGAGAGGCGCTCCCTATACAGGCGAAGGCACAGAATAACGGAGCGGCTACAGGAGGCCAATATCTCTGAAATACGTAGGGAGACACTAGTCAGAGAAATAGCAAACATCGAATTAAAACTAAAGGAATCTTATAGGAATCAAGAGAGACGGGAAGAACTAAGAGCCATAAATGAAATTGAAAGAAACCCTAAGTATTTCTTTTCCTATGCAAAATCAAAGTCGAGAACAACAACCAGTATTGGGCCCCTACTTAAACCGGATGGGTCCTACACAGATGACAGCAAGGAAATGAGTTACTTAAATCCCAGTATGACTCAGTCTTTAGCGAGCCACTAACCAGTCTGAAAATCGAAAACCTAAATGATTTTTTTATGAGTGCCACAGAACTTGACAGACGCATGCCTTTCTGACATCACGACGCCAAATGACTTCGAAAAGGCAATAAATGACATGCCCATGCACTCCGCTCCAGGCCCAGACTCATGGAACTCCGTGTTCATCAAGAACTGCAAGAAGCCCCTATCACATGCTTTTAACATCTTATGGAGAGGGAGCATGGACACTGGGATCGTCCCGCAGCTACTAAAAACAACAGACATAGCCCCGCTCCACAAAGGGGGCAGTAAAGCAATAGCAAAGAACTACAGACCAATTGCGCTAACGTCCCATATCATAAAAATCTTTGAAAGGGTTCTAAGAAGCAAGATCGCCACCCATCTTGATACCCATCAATTGCACAACCCAGGACAGCATGGGTTTAGAGCAGGCCGCTCCTGTCTGTCCCAACTACTGGACCACTACGACAAGGTCCTGGATGCTCTAGAAGATAAACAGAATGCAGATGTTATATACACAGATTTTGCAAAAGCCTTTGACAAGTGTGACCATGGTGTAATAGCACACAAAATGCGTGATAAAGGCATAACAGGAAAAGTTGGTAGATGGATCTATAATTTCAAAACACGTAGAACACAAAGAGTAGTAGTCAACAGAGTAAAGTCTGAGGCAGCTACTGTGAAAAGCTCTGTTCCACCAGGCACAGTACTTGCTCCCATCCTATTCCTCATCCTCATATCAGACATTGACAGGGATATAAGCCACAGTGCTGTGTCTTCCTTTGCAGATGACACCCGAATCTGTATGACAGTGTCCACCGTTGAAGACACTGCAAGACTCCAAGCAGACAAACCAAATCTTTAAATGGGCTGCAGAAAACAATATGAAGTTCAATTATGAGAAATTTCAATTACTCAGATACGGAAAACGAAGAAATTAAAATCTCATCGGAGTACAAAACTAATTCCAACCACACAATAGAGCGAAAAACTAATGTCAAAGACCTGGGAGTGATCATGTCAGAGGATCTCACCTTCAAGGACCATAACAATGTAGCAATTGCATCTGCTCGAAAAATGACAGGATGGATAATGAGAACCTTCAAAACCAGGGATGCCAAGCCCATGTTGACACTTTACAGATTGCTTGTTCTATCTAGGCTGGAATATTGCTGCACACTAACTGCACCTTTCAAGGCGGGTGAAATTGCTGACCTTGAAAATGTGCAGAGAACCTTCACCGCACGCATAAGTGCGATAAACCACCTCAACTACTGGGAACGCTTGAAGTTCCTAAACCTGTACTCTCTAGAACGCAGGCGGGAGAGATACATTATTATATACACATGAAAAATTCTCGAGGGCTTAGTACCAAACTTGCACACAAAAATCACTCCCTACGAAAGCAAAAGACTCGGCAGGCGATGTAACATCCCCCCCAATGAAGAGCAGGGGTGCCACTAGCACGTTGAGGGACAACACAATAAGTGTGAGGGGCCCAAGATTGTTCAACTGCCTCCCAGCATACATCAGGGGGATTACCAACAAGCCCCTGGCTGTCTTCAAACAGGCACTGGACAGGCACCTCAAGTCGGTACCTGATCAGCCGGGCTGTGGTTCGTACGTTGGACTGCGTGCGGCCAGCAGTAACAGCCTGGTTGATCAGGCTCTGGTCCAACAGGAGGCTTGGTCACAGACCGGGCCGCGGGGGCGTTGACCCCTGGAATTCTCTCCAGGTAGACTCCAGGTAGCGTTTTTCGCCATTTTCGGCCAAATTTTAAAAATGACTTAAAATCACACCGGGTGTACTATTTTCAATGCTGATTCAGAATATACACTTAAAAATGTAAAAACAGATCGTTTTAGCACCATACGAGGCCCTCTTTTTCCCAGTAATTCCTAATTGAGGAAGCTAATATTCTCATTAAGCTGTATATTCTTGATTTTTTAATGTTTGTGGGGAGCAATTGATCCAACAAACACTATCATGACCAATTTCCATTTTGAGACAGTTTTTTCGCCCGAAAAAATCCCTGAACTAGTGGAAGCGCGTGGTGTAAATTCAGGTAGGATAGTGAAAATTGCAATGGATAGAATGAAGGGATGGAGGCCAGGGGATCTTGCATTACAGCAGAGGGTGATAGCAGTAAATACGTTGATATATAGTAAGATTTGGCATGTAGCAGTGATATACCCATTAATGCAAGAAGACATACACAAGCTGGAGATTAAAGGGTTTCGATACATCTGGGCGTTTGGAAAACCATGGATTAGGAGATTGTTAGAAATAGGGTGGAGATGGGGGGGTTGGGGCTAATAGCGATAGAGCGTAGAGTAATATGTACTTACGTTAAAAGATGTGTTATAAGGTCGGGTGGGGTGGGGTAGAGGCAGGTCGGGGAGGTAAAGTGTCGGAAGAATTAGGTAGGTGGTGGGGAGGCAAGAGTTTGGGGCAGTGTTGGGATCTCTTAAGAAATATATTGGTGATAAAAAATACTCATAAGTTAGCTGCAAGAGATATGGAGAAACTCGGATGGGGTGAAAGTGTAGAAGGTGTAGGGGAATACCCTATGTATGATTGGGGCAATATATGGAAGGGATTCAAGGGTTTGTTATTGAGATCCAGAGACCGGGAACTTGTGTATAGATTCTTACATGGAGCGGTGGCATCGAAAGCAGCTTTATTTAGGATGGGCATAGTTAAGGACGGGAGTTGTGACAGGTGTGGGATGCAGGAGACAGGGTATCATGCAATATATTTTTGTGAGTATTTAGGGCGGGTACGGGAATGGATGGGTAGAGTATTAAGAAAATTTGGCGGGGAGGATGGCATAACTATATTACGGGCAATAAGTTTGGATATAAATGGTAGGAGTCAACAGGTGCGAAGGGGATTAATGCACTTAATGGTGAACTATGTGTGCGTGTCATGGAGGTTGAAAATCACGGGGGTAGGGGAGCGTATCAGGGCGCTTGCAGGAAGTATGATTGGAACAAGAAATAGGAATAGATGGGGGGGGGGGAGATGGGAGAGTGCTTTCTCGAGCACTACAAAGAAATGAGTTTAAGGGACTTATTGGAAGCATAGGAAATAATGAATGTAAAAGGGCTTGACACTAGGGGCGGGGAATTAAGGGAGAAAGTAGGGAGGGGAGGGTTAGCTGGGTGGTGGTACAGGCAGTATGGTTGGGTAGTAGGGAAGGAAATAGGATTTTACTAGGGGGGGTGGGGGGTAGTGTAGGTATGTAGGGGAATTAAGGTAGTGAGGAAATAGGGATGGGGAGGGGAAAGGATGACGAAAGGTTATTTTAATGCAAAGGGGAGACGAATGATGACCAGCGGGGGTAAGGATAATGTATGTTTGTAAATTACTAAAATAGACTGACAAAATAGAAGACTTTAATTTCATTAAAGGGGAAAAAGGAAGGTTTACTTTGCATAAAGCAGCATAGGTGTGGAGGAGATATTATATAACTGTGCTATATCCATACGTTCTTTAATGAAAAGTGTGGAAGGGAGGCTGTAACGCATTGTAGAGTTTGCCAAAATCGGTTCAAACATGTTAATGTGAACAATGGTGTTTCAAGATATGAGTGGATGAACTACTGTTACAATGTACAGAAAATGACTACGAAGCTTGTGGTCAAGGTACGAGTGGAAGTGTGTATGGAAGATGATTGGAGTTTCACAGAAGATGTCAAGTCATAACATAAGAATTACTTTATAAAGAACACTGGATTAACATCTATGTCGAGTGTACTAAAAACAAGTAGTTGAGATATATACAGTTTTATGTATAAACAAAGCATACAAAATGTAGTGGAGAAGGTGCATAGCAATATCTTGTGGGTATGTACATCTGGGAATGACTTTGGGAGGACTAGTGGTGATAGACTATAATGGTAATGCAGAAGTACATAAATGTATGTTATAAGAGAATATAGTCATGTGGTTGAAGTATTGAAGATGAAAGGAAGAATTTTGTTGTATAAACTGTAGTCTTATTAGTTTGGGGCAAAATCACATTTAAAAGTTGTTGTAAGTGATTAACGCATAGCATAATGCAGAGGGAAGAGAGTAAACTCAGAGCGGAGGTGTCCAGTAATAACACCTAGGGATGACATATTTACACCTTGGCTGTATATATTTTGTCGTGAATATAATAATGTATGTCAAAGGGTCAATAGCATAGGAGAGGAAAAGAAGAGGATATTGTACAGTAAGAAAATATAAAGACTTAGGTGTTGTAGACCTCAGTCCTACGGACCAATTTGTATGTAGCATTATGGGAATGTTGTTGTTCCCATAAATGTATAAAAATCATGGCTTACAGACATATACAGAGCATAAAAAAATAGTATGTTTTAAAATAAAATATAAAAAAAAAACTTTCCGCTTTGGGAGTCTCCCTGCATGACAGGATGAACACTGTTACAGTGTATGACAGCTGGATATAGCACATGACATAGTAGTATGTAAATGATGGGAGAGCATCTATGATTACTTTGTCTGGAACTTACTATGCTACTCCAACTGGGAATTAAAAACTGAAATTTGCCGTAACAAGATTTTAACTACGTATTACAAAAGAGCGTAAGAATTCACGAGACGAACTTTACGTCATGGAAACGGAAAAAAAAAAGGCAAGATTAGAGTTCGAATATGGCGTCAAGATACTGCAGAGGGGATTATATTATTATATCAAAAGAAGCGCTAAACCAAGACGAATGCTTAATTATTTCTACAAGTCAGCATTTCGGGAAAATGTATTTGTCCCCAGGATGCAACCCACACCAGTCCTACAACCAAGGTACTTAACTTCCAGATGAACATGAACAGCAGATGTCTTAAGGATACTAGTCCTAATATTTGCACTCGTACCGGGGATCGAACCACGGACCTCATTGCACGAGCCGAGTGCGCTAGTTACTTGTTAGAATCTTATGGAAGCACACAGTCATAACTAAACGCTAAACCGACACGGGTCATACAGCGCTGGACAGAAAAACTTTCATCTCCTCGATCCTGCAAAAGGAAAGTTTGCCTGGGTATTCAGACTCTGGCTTGAGAAGGTTGTAAAGCCTCCTGATAATGCCAGATTAATAAGTTAAAAAATACTGTAGTTGGGAGGCTGAGGAATACTACGTGTTAAGGCAAGTTAGCGATTACTTTCATATTAGTCTAATGCTAAACCTTGATGACTGCCACAGTGTTCAGACAGGGGGAAGCGGGGGGGGGGGGGGGTTAGAGTGGGTGCAAAACTAGTACACTAGGTTAGCTTCAATTCAAAAGTGAGCGAGCTAATTTGCTCGCAAGGAGGAATTGTCAAGGTCGATGCATAAAATACCGCTTAGTGCTTACTAGCTATGCGACAACTATAGTTAGGCTATAATCATGGGGGAGCGCTAAACCCGTAGGGATTATACAGCGCCTGTAGGAGAGCGAGTGGAATGGATTCAGGCTCCGTTCAGGGAGCTGGAGCACAAATCCAGTTCTAGATCAAGAGCCCCTCACCAGCGTCAAGGAACCTCCCTCGAAGGGATAACTGTAGTTTAGCAGCTGAATAACATTCAACGCAGTCTGATACCTTTGGGTGCAAATATCTGCTTGAACGAGACGCTACACTTCCATCTGTCAGTCTTTAAAATTGACACTGTTAAGTCACTGGCCAGACTAACTAAAGATCGATCTTGTGATTCACTTCAATGCTTTTGCTCACCCATTGCTACATATGAGGCACCAAACCCACTAGGGTCATGCAGCATACCCATTGCTACAGACTTTTCGAAAGGAGCAAAGTCCTACCAAAGATGCCTATTACGTATGTACTTTGCAGCAAGGTAATGGTTTACTGAATTGTGTTTAAGGTTCAATGATTTAATTTACAATAAAAGTCATTATCTATATATAAAATTTCTGGTAAAGAATGTTAAAGCTCATATTACTACTGATGCTGAGAAAAATCAAATGAAACGTGCCTTCACATTTTTATTGTTGCACAAGAGGATACATAACAGCTTTGAAGTTAAATGCCAAGTTATACATTAGGACACTAACACTTGCAAGCGTGTATAGTCACAGGAAGTATACTGCCATCTGTGGATACATCAGTGGCTAGTCAAGGAGAGCGAGGGCAGCCTTCCTGTACGCCCCTGAAGTATCAGCCTGAGGAGGAGTCCAGAATGTCAAGGCTTATTCAGAACTGAGCACTAATTTATTTAGTATCAAGACTAGGGCTAGAGATTTAAAACAAATTTAGTGCTTAAAATGAACAAGGGAATAAAGTCAAACAAAGTTTTGAAAGTGATAAGTGTCTACCTCCATGACTCACCTTTACATCTTCCGCCAGACTCTTGTTATACACTTTATGGTACTCTTCTTTTATGTTGCCGAGATCCACCTCACAGCGGGATACCAAGAGACGGATGAGATCTTCGTCTTTCGTGCCTGGGCCTGCCAAGGCTTTGTGGAAAGACTGTGCGAAAAACTCTGCCCTATTCTCCAGGCAGTCAACTGTTAAAGCAAAGTGGTTAGTAAGAGAATAATGGTAAGTGAAATAACTTAAAAGGCAAAGAAAGTTAAAGCAGGAGGACGGTGGTGAACCCACTTATTAAATATTAAAAATGTCCATGCAGTCTAGCCATAAATGAAGCTTTGTGGGGGAGGGGGTAAAGCTATGACAAACTGAACAATTAACAAGTATCTGGACCAACTAGAGTTTTCTGAATTTAGTATGCCAATAAAGATTAATGGGAAATTTAATCAATTCCAAAAGTTAAGGACATCTACAGAATGTAATTTTATAGAGATTTTAAAACCTATGAGACCAACATTGCTATAATTTCTGCAATTATGTTATTGATTCCATCACCACTTGCTAAACCCCAGTGTATATAATTTGGTCCTGATTGCCAGAAAACAATTTTATATTTTATTGCCTGATTACTCAAGCCGAGATACAAGTTTTACCCTCTTAATGAGGGTGATATACCTACACAAGGCTCTCATGTTTGTCCTGGTGCTGCCAGTGTACTGGGTGTCTAAAGTCTCTCCCAGGGTCCTGCCAGCCAGCTTGTAGTACTCTACGAAGGCGCTACGTAGCTCCTCGTACGAATAAGAGCTTAGAGCCTTCACTACCTCAGCTTCGTCAAGATCCTTACCTGAGGTGGGTAGAAAGTTTCCATGGTTCAAGAGCGCTCTGACTAATTTAGCTCTAAAATGTATAAAAAGCTTTCGTGAATAAAATCTAATGCTATTAATCTTTAAAATTTATGATTACTAGCACTAGTTAATTCCACTATTTTACTAGAGGGAAACAAGGCATATTAAAAAGCTGAAAACTACTGGAAAAAAAAGTTTCAGAAACAATTATACTATATTCAGCCGACTACCAATCTTTTTTTTTTTTTATGGAATCCCTATCGGCAGAGCAACGTGATTTCAAAGTCTATATAACAGTAGGCACTTCAGGGCTTAAAATTTACTCTCGTTTACCCCAAATTTAATTCTAGTTCATCTGAATAAAAGCAACGTTATTTCAGTCACCAGACTGTCGAAGGTTAGCGAAGCACTAATTGGTATAGTCTCACTTCCAAATTAGTGAAAACTTAAGTCTTAGTAAGACTTTCTGCCTTAAGATCAACCATTCATTGGATTTTAAAATTTCAAATTAAATAAACATCGTAGCTCATACTAGCACACTGACCTCTGAATCAGACTAATCTTTGTAATATGTAGGTAGACATGATATTGGCCAGATACCAGGAAAGATTAATCAGAATTATCAACTTTTGTAACAACGCCGATAGCACATTTGAGTAAGCGATGTGACCCTTTGGGACTATTGTTAGTGAAGTCTAGCCTGGTTTTTAGTTGCTTAAGTATTAAACTAGTAGGTACGATATTTGAAGTGTTTTGAGGAAGTCATACAGCACTCAGCCGGGGAAGGGGAACTTAACTAACACGTACTATCATACCAAGTTAAAAATAACCAGCATTAGTTAAAAATCCTACTAATTACAAAAAGCATGAAGACAATTTTCAAGCCGTGGGCAAACTTAAAGGTGTTCCACAGACCTGCATGTCACAAGGTACACATGTAAAGGATGGGGATATATGGAAGCCTCTTTCCCCTCAAATTGGGGCAGGAGCAATTGCAAACAGGTGGCGCCTTATCCTCTATAGATTTACCTCAAGATATTAGTACTCATGGATGGTCGAACATTTCCTACCTTATAACTGTTAAGTCTGTAGGGCCTACAGGGCCCACTATTACAAGGTTCAAACATCAATGGTATAAAATACAGACAAATGGAAGAGTATTATATACCACTGATGTTGGGATACTTGTCAGACAGCAACATAAAATCCTGGTACAGAGGACATAACTACTTACCACTACTGGGCGTCAACTAACACTGGGGAATCCCGCCTATCATTGAGAATACCTTCATCTCGTCTGAATCCAGTATACAATCCCATTTCTTCCTGCCAGTGCTTCAGATTAATCACGACTACTGTACTGAAAACCTGTTCCTAAGCTCAGGGACAGATTTCCTCTTCAGTATTATGTATTTTATTTATAAAGCCACTAGTTTGCGAAGCGTCTACTTAAATACGCAACTGCTGCACATGTGTAATTCTACTTTAAGGCTATCTGTATGCAGACAATGAAGTCACTCGAGGCAAAGTATACTATGAAATGGGATTACCTCTTATCCCTTACAAGTGATGTCTTTAATGACATCCCTAGTAAGGGACAAAATCCACATCAGTGCAGGGGCACAAGTTATAATTTTCAACGACACGAGTACCTTAAAATATCCAGCGATCTCCACACGCATTTCTCAACACTAAATATACCAGTAGAATGAATTTTCACAACCACTATTTCAAACACTTTCCCTTGCCAAGGATACTAGAATCACCATATCTAGTAATTATAACCACAACGACTAACAGCCTCTCGCCAGAAGCTCAAACTTACGTTCTGTTTATAAAAACAATGAAATCAATGCAGAAAGCTCACTGGCCTTCGCCAGTCTATATTGCGCACCCTGTTTTTGCAAGCTAACCAAGACTAGTTTAAACATCCAACATGAGCACCTCTCTATCCTCCCTATATAGGCTCATCCTCTCCAGGTTCATCTAAATGCACTGTAGGATAATGCTTTAGTTTCCATCTGATCCTCCCCATTCAACACTGGATCGGCAGGTTATATGCAGCATGACAGCCACCGGATGTACCTCGTAATGTGTCATCAGGTGATCCAACAAGTCTAATGCATTATCGGGTGTTGTGAATCTCTAATACTATTTGGCGGGGAAAAGTTTCATAGGCATCCCCAGAGCAAACTAAAGAAATGGGAAAAAAAAAAAAAAAAACTTCCTTGCTATGTAATCCAGACAGGAAGAATTTATATTAAACCATCACGTAAATAAACGAAAGAAAAGCAGTTTCAGATCTCTTCCAGCAGAGTAAAAGCCCACCGAACCTAAGGATCTGCCTAGCCCGAACAAGACCTACTTTGCACGACCTACCATCATTGTAGAGATCTTTGGCGATGCGGTGAGCAAGTTCTTCGTTAACGAGAGCGCTTCGCTTTGCCTCCACCACCTTCAGCATCACTTCTTCAAATACGTCTGAGGTGGCCTTTGTCAGAGACTCTTCCAGGCTGGTGTCGAACAACCGTTCGTACGACGACTTGACTGACCTGCGAGGTAGAGTATTAGTTAATTTAGGTGGCACAAGAGATTGAAAAGGGTGTAAAACTTAATTATGAGAAATAAGACTTAACAGACCAGGAAAAGAAAATTTAATAGTAGACACAATGTGCCTATTACAACAGTATAGAGGGCCCAGAAAAAAATTACCAAAATTATACACAATTTAGAAAAAACTGATTTTACACCAGTGTAAAAATAAATTCTGTTAAAAAGAATAGCTCTACAATTGTGAAATCTTGCGAAATTAACTGATAACAAAACGTACTTAATGAGAGGTTATCCGCAGTACAAAGGATCTCCACGACGACTCTTCCATTCTTTTTCTTGCAGGCATGATGCAGCTCCTGGGCCAGGTAGTCTGTATGAGAAGTCATTAGAGCCATGATGATATCTTCCAAGTTACCACTCAGTTCCTTCTTCAAGTCCTTCGTTAGGTCCTAAGTGGGTGAGAAGGAAGGTTTTAAACCTGGCTCCTCTTCAACTCGAAACAAAAGTACAAATTAGCATGGGTTTTACAGCGCCAGGCTTAGCATGGGAGAGGACCAAGAAAAATAGATTTTTTTTGCTATATACATATCCTCTGACCAGGGTTCATGAAATTAATGTAAACTACTTTGTGGAGATGAGAGTTATTCTATAGGTACTAGATCTGTTTAAAGATTTTAAATTTATTAAATTTCACAGTTCACGCTGAAGAAAAAATCCTTTTCACGTATGCAACTCTGCTGCTGAAAATGGCAAGGGAAACTAGCTTTTGGTCTTGCTTGTATAAATGATTTTTTTTTTTAAAGTTAATCGACTACTTTGAAAATTAGCCAATTTACAAAATCCTGAAGAAAACTATTGCCTGCTTTACTTCATTCACTTAATAGTAAAAAAAAATGAATCACCGGAGGGTGATTCCTTAGAATTATGGGTTGTCAACCTTTTCCCCATCACCAAACTCTGGGATTGGCAGTCCTCATTCATCAGGCCAACTCACCCTCTCGTAGGCTCTGTTGTAGTGCTGGTAGAGAAGCTGCCGCTGCTCACTGTTGCACGAGGTGAGGACATTAACGATGGTATCTTCATCTGTGCCCAGTCCTTTCATGGCCTTCCTCAGAGCCTCCACGTCCCCAGCCTGGGCGAGGTGCACTTTAGCCTTCACTGTTGGGTGATGCTGTGGAGAGAACATACATGCGATGGTAGGAGAGGCTGATGGTGGAAATCAGTAGTTTCGCGCTATTGTGGTGTTCACTGGGATGCAAAGTACCATGCAACGGTACATGTTTTGTGTTCTATACAGAACATTAGGAGTCTGCAATACATATGCATGAGGAACATGAAATGGTAGTATACATGAAGAGTGAAATTTAAAATGTCTTTATCCTAATAGTTACTACAAAACATACACTTAAAGTTTTACAAAAAGGAAAGACTAACCCTAATTCTTCCCGCAATAAATGACTAAGTGGTAATGGAAATTTAAAAAGGGAAATTTCCTGCTCTAAAATACTAACAATACTTAAGTATATATACACAACTAAAAACTTCCTCCATATGCTGAACGGAGCATGACTAAGTAGCAAGCCTGCTAGTTTTAGGAAGTGTTTTCAACCCTATTTTTTATTTACAATAGTTATTAAAGTTAAGAGTCAGAAGAGATTCAGTCACTGGACGATTAATATAAACCCTCTTAACTCATAAGGTGAGCCTTCTGTACCTAAAGGCACTAACAGGAATGAATATACGAAACAGAACAGATTTGTAATTGCACTACTCTTTACTAGACTTGTGGGGTATCATCCTTATGCATAGTCAACATTTTTAAGCCAATCTAAACAGCATTTGGTTATTTAATAAAAAATTAATATCACTAATAAAGTTGGAACTTAGCTAACTAAAAGTAGCGTGAGCCTTGTGTCCAGAAAGCCACAAAAAGGTTAAAATTTTAGGTATCAGAAGTCATTCTCCAGTTGCGGTACAGATTCCAGTTATTCCTAGCTAGTTAGCTCTTACTATTTTACTGAAACAAATTTGCCTTCACACAAACGAAACTTAACAGGCACTATCCTGGCTGCAAGATATATCAGCCAATAAATATTAAAAGCCATTAAGAAAAAGTAAACAAAAAATCAATGGTATTACTATACAGAATGGTCAAATCTGCACACTTTTAATTTTACTCTCCACAGTTGAAATATTAGGCACTTTTTGAACGTTTAAGCTTAGTCAGTGATGGGTTTGGAAATTATCAGCCATTTCATGATGCTTTGAATGGGTTCATTAACTTTCCTCATAGGAAACGTGGACAGAGCAATTGTTCCAAGAATTTATTTCTAGTTCTCATACACTAGTGTCGAAATATGAATCAGGCGTTCTAGAGTTAAGAGCAAAAAATCTGTTGGGGGGGGGGGGGGGGAAATCTGGCACCTCTTAGAAAGGCATCCCTTCTGGGATACCTGGATTATATTACGTTAAAGTCAATTATCAAAACAGGAGTCAAGTCAGTGACGTGCGTCTCGCGCCTAACACAGGTTGAAGCTACACTATTGAAGTGTGACTTCTTGATTTAATAGGTTCCCATGCTTAAGACTCCACGATACTACATCTCTAAATGAAAAAAACTGAAGTTTATTACGTTATAGGAATAAAACAAACCCGTAGGGGTCATGCAGCACCTGAGGAAATGAAATGCATTCAGGTTCGATCCAAGAAAAGCACCAAAGAACTAATTCCTAAAGATCAAGAGCCCATCACAGGCACCAAGGAACCACCCTGGAGGTAATGAGAGGTAATCACGCTCAGTCTTAGTGATGGATCTTGAAAATTTGCCTTATACATCAGAAAAATACAAAGTATCTCTGTATATCCTTATCTCCAACACAATTATAATCAAATAAATCGCTAAACCGACAAGGGTCATGTAGCATCCCCAACACAAGTTTAACATTTTAAAAGTCAGACTACTTACGTGAGACATTTTGCAGACTTTGGCTTTAAAAAATTTCAGCAGCGTAGTCGATGTATCCTCTCTCCTCACACAACCTGCCTGTACACTGACACCTGCCTAGTGATACGGTATTTCCCAGGCGCGTACCTCTTATACAGCTTTCTGTG
>WNWK01028767.1:0-25042 GCA_009830355.1 Cherax destructor | reverse complement strand
GGGTGAGTGGAGCACTTGAGTCTGTGGAGACAAAGAACCTTGTCCATGGAAGTAAAGAGGGGAATGTATGAGAGTATAGTTATACCAACGCTCTTATATGGGTGTGAAGCATGGGTGATCAATGTTGCAACGAGGAGAAGGCTGGAGGCAGTGGAGATGTCATGTCTGAGGTCAATGTGTGGTGTGAATATAATGCAGAGAATTCGGAGTTTGGAAATTAGGAGGAGGTGCGGGATTACCAAAACGATTGTCCAGAGAGCTGAGGAGGGGTTGTTGAGGTGGTTTGGACATGTAGAGAGAATGGAACGAGACAGAGTGACTTCGAGAGTGTATAAATCTGTAGTGGAGGGAAGGCGGGGTAGGGTCGGCCTAGGAAAGGTTGGAGGGAGGGGTAAAGGAAGTTTTGTGTGCGAGGGGCTTGGACTTCCAGCAAGCATGTGTGAGCGTATTTGATAGGAGTGAATGGAGGCATATGGTTTTTAATACTTGACGTGCTGTTGGAGTGTGAGCAAAGTAACATTTATGAAGGGATTCAGGGAAACCGGCAGGCCGGACTTGAGTTCTGGAGATGGGAAGTACAGTGCCGGCACTCTAAAGGAGGGGTGTTAATGTTGCAGTTTTATAACTGTAGTGTAAAGCACCCTTCTGGCAAGACAGTGATGGAGTGAATGATGATGAAAGTTTTTCTTTTTCGGGCCACCCTGCCTTGGTGGGAATCGGCCGATGTGTTAATAAAAAAAAAAAATTATAATTTAAACAGTAAAATTTCATCATATTGTAATTTTGAAAATAATTTTTAACTAGAATAAACTCAATAAATTTCTCTAATATTAAGTACATAGTTTTTAAGGACTAGAATAAGCTGCCCCTAATGCCATGGCATGTCAGTGGCTCTCCTTGCACTCAATTTACATTGTAACTACCGATACCCATGTAATCTGCAATCTGCAATGAAATAAAATTTGTTTGTTTGTTTGTTTGAGATCTCTGTTTTGTGACCATACTTGCACCTTTTGCAACAACAGCGTCCTTGATTTCTTTTCTCTTGGCCACAGTGGAAGAGATGGTTGAATGGGCTTTGCCATAGAGCCTGGCCAGCTCAGCCAAACGAACTCCACTTTCATATTTTGCAATGATCTCCTTCAATTCTACTGTATTGAAGGAGAAAGAAAGCTCCTAGTGGTACTAGGAGCTTTCTTGGGGCCCATGGTGGCTTATTTAGCAGTTGCAAGCACTAAAAACACTGGAATAATGACAAAATGTATGGTTTGTTGTTGTTGTTGTATGTTCGCCGGTAAATCCTGCCCGGGTCTTCTCCAAATGGTGACCCGGCATTGGCCCCCTGGGTAGAGGGCTGAAAAATGTATGGTATGAATGCATGGGTGGCGGTCACTCGCTGGTAAACAATAGCACACTGACGCTGAATGGAGTGCCTGGGCCCGCTCAGGCCACGTGTACGCGTCCAGGACGAATCATTAACTCCGAGAGGATTCGTTAACACCGAGCCAAAATTTTCTTGAAAAAACTTAACGAACACCGATTTTAACTAACTCCGACGCTAGCGAACACCGGGGGTTGACTGTATGTGAATTAAGTTATATAATTTTATGTAAATTTTAACAAGATTAGGTTAGGTTTTTATTTGTGCAGAATAAAAATTGGCATACATTGGCAGTTTGGAGGGCCATTTGAATTGTAATGTCAGGATGCTTCTGACAAGACAGTGATTGAATGAGTTGTGGTGAAGATTAATGCATCCTCCTACCTTAGTAGGAGGATGATTAAATAGAAAAAGAGGCAAGATTTTTCAGGTTGTCCTATGTTACTGAAATTTTATTAACCAGGTTTGAAGCTCTTTTGTTAAGATCATTTTTTATGTTTTTTTGTAATAGCATAAATATTTAGGCTTTTTAATGTACACTATTCTGGATTTCAGCTCGACCTGTGGGTGATGTAGTCAAGACAAGACGGTATTTGGGCAGTGCAGCTAAACGCATCACTACTCATTATACAGTGATACCAAGAGAAACAGATTCAAGATGGAAAGGTGAGGAGTATTGCTTACTTTGCTTCAAACTGAACACATTTGGTTTTAAAATCATTATGCAAGCCATTCATAGTGAAGAGAAGGCAATAGCTTCTGTATTTGTATTTTTTTCCATAGCAAAATCTGTTTATGATTTGATATAAATTCAATATGTGCAAAAAATTTCATGGTTGAGTACAACATCACAAATAGACATTGTTGAGAAGCATCAACTAAGCAGTATCTATTTTAAGGTCACAGCACTGACTTTGACCCATATGTTTGGGTCCACCTTATACATAATCCTTTTTTCACACCAGGTCTCATATGGCCCAAGCTGTTGTAGCTTTTTAAACTCAACAACAACTAGGTGATGCTGTTAACAGCTGTGAGTTTCCACATGAAGTAACAACCAAACATTTATCAAAATACAGTGGACCCCCGACTATCGGCCGGTCTGAGTATCAGCAGACTCGAGTTTCGGTTGCTTTTTTCAGCCCAATTTTTCCCAGATTATCGGCCGTTTCCCCGAGTTTCGGCCCATGTACCAGACCTGTCCGCCTGCCCGCGCTTGAGTGCCTCCCCGCACAGGCGTCGTGAGCCAGTCTAGCTTTGTTTACCATTGTGTGAAGATTACCCAGCGTGCTCTTTCAAACATTTCACAATAATTTTATTGTGTTTATTGATTGTCACTGTGAAATAAGTCACCATGGGTCCAAAGAAGCTTCCTAGTGGCACCCTTGTGGTAAAGAAAGTGAGAAACACCATCGAACTGAAGATGCAGGAATTTGTTGAAAAATACCACCCTGAGCAAGCTGAAATAAGCCATCTCTGCAACAAGTTCAGTGACAGAGCCATATTGCACTTCAGGAACATGTTAAAGAGGCGCCAGAAACAGAGGACTGTGGACAGTTATTTTGTGAGACAGGGGTCAAGTGACTCAAGCTAGTTCTAGTGGCATTAAAAGACCAAGAAGGGAAGTAACCCCAGATAGGGCTTTGATACCTGAAGTCCTTATGGAGGTAGATTTCCCTTCCAAACACTAAGCCCTCCCTCACTCCTCCTTATCTTCCAGATGCCAGCAAGTCTCTTCAATAAAGGTAAGTACAGTGGACCCTCGAAAATAGGCTCCCTTGAATATAGGCGAATTTGAAATTAGGCCACTTTTTTCAGCAAAATATTGGCTTGATAATCGTCCATTGGGTTAAAAATAGGCGGTTGTCTGAAACGGGTCTGCGTGGCCTCCCAGCCGCCTGGGCACATAAACACCACATTGAGTGTCAGTGTGCCATTGTTTACCAACGAGTGAGCGCCACCCACGCATTCATACCACACATTTTGTCATTATTCCATTGTTTTTAGTGCTTGCAACTGCTAAATAAGCCACCATGGGCCCAAAGAAAGCTCCTAGTGCCAGCCCTGTGGAAAAGAGTGTAGCAGGGATGCAGGAGTAAAAATGTTAATAATCTAAATCAGTAAGCTATGACTACACTACTTCAAATCTGAAGGACTGATTATGACTAAAACCAAGATTTACAAAATTAAATGTGACCTCTGACTTGTTCAACGAGTTTGTCTTTACCAACAGCCCATTAAGTGTAGCAGGGATGCAGGGAGTGTAGCAGGGATGCAGGGAGTGTAGCAGGGATGCAGGGAGTGTAGCAGGGATGCAGGGAGTGTAGCAGGGATGCAGGGAGTGTAGCAGGGATGCAGGGAGTGTAGCAGGGATGCAGGGAGTGTAGCAGGGATGCAGGGAGTGTAGCAGGGATGCAGGGAGTGTAGCAGGGATGCAGGGAGTGTAGCAGGGATGCAGGGAGTGTAGCAGGGATGCAGGGAGTGTAGCAGGGATGCAGGGAGTGTAGCAGGGATGCAGGGAGTGTAGCAGGGATGCAGGGAGTGTAGCAGGGATGCAGGGAGTGTAGCAGGGATGCAGGGAGTGTAGCAGGGATGCAGGGAGTGTAGCAGGGATGCAGGGAGTGTAGCAGGGATGCAGGGAGTGTAGCAGGGATGCAGGGAGTGTAGCAGGGATGCAGGGAGTGTAGCAGGGATGCAGGAGGGAGTGTAGCAGGGAGTGTAGCAGGGAGTGTAGCAGGGATGCAGGGAGTGTAGCAGGAAGGCAAGGACTTGGTACCTGAAGTGTTAATGGAAGGATTCCCTTCCAAACACTAGCAACACCTTCCTCTCCCCTCCTTCCTTCTTCCACACATCAACAACTCTTCAATAAAGGTAAGTGTCAATTTATTACTGTTTTATACTATATATCTCATTGTTTTCTGTGTAGATAAATGTACATTTCATGTAAAAAAAAAATATTTTTTAAATACTTTTTAGTGTCTGGAACGGATTAATTTGATATACATTATTTCTTATGGGGAAAATGGTTTTGAAAGTCGTCGATTTTGAAAATAGGCGGACTCTCAGGAACGGATTATGGACGATTTTCAAGGGCCCACTGTAAATGTTATTTTAAATGTAAATTTATAAATTTAATATGTGTTATGTGTTTTGTGTGTGTTATTCTTTAACCCTTTAACTGTCGGAGGCCCCTCTCTGAAACTGTCATTCTATGTCGGGAAATATTCGAAAAAAAAAATTATTTTTTCTTATCAAAATGTTAAGATTATTTTTCTGATTGTTTAAATCCCAAATTTTTTTTTTTTTGCGATCAGTATTTACCGAGATATAGAGGCGTAAAGTTGACAAAAAATGAGCCACGTATGGCAACAGCGGCGAATGCCGCTCACCCGGTAAACTTTGGCTTACTTCCTTTCGTAGGTTTCTTGTTTTTTTCACAATTTTTTTTTTTTTTACATAACTTATGTGGCCTGTGAAACCAAAGTAAGGTGCAATGTATATATATATATATATATATACACTCGTTGTATGCAACACAATAATCGCACAAACATTAGTATCATTATATTGTTTACAAAACTTGTTTGCACCAACCAACGATAAAAAAAATTGTTTATTACTATTGTTCTATAATATATATACACATATATAATGACTATACACTTTCCATCAACTGCAATTAGTACTTCAAAGCTCCAAGCTATGTGTGCGTGTGTGTGCGTGTGTGTGCGCGTGTGTGTGTGTACTCACCTAGTTGTACTCACCTAGCTGTGGTTGCAGGGGTCGAGTCATAGCTCCTGGCCCCGCCTCTTCACTGGCCGCTACTGGGTCACTCTCCCTGCGCCATGAGCTTTATCATACCTCTTCTTAAAGCTATGTATGGAGCCTGCCTCCACTACGTCACTTTCTAAACTATTCCACTTCCCGACAACTCTGTGACTGAAGAAATACTTCCTAACATCTCTGTGATTCATCTGAGTCTTCAACTTCCAACTGTGTCCCCTAGTTGCTGTGTCCCATCTCTGGAACATTCTGTCTGTCCACTTTGTCAATTCCTCTCAGTATCTTATATGTTGTTATCATGTCCCCCCTATCTCTCCTGTCCTCCAGTGTCGTCAGGTCGATTTCCCTTAACCTCTCCTCGTAGGACATACCCCTTAGCTCCGGGACTAGTCTTGTTGCAAACCTTTGCACTTTCTCGAGCTTCTTCACGTGCTTGGCTAGGTGTGGGTTCCAGACTGGTGCTGCATACTCCAGTATGGGCCTAACGTACACAGAGTACAGGGTCCTGAACGATTCTTTATTAAGATGTCGGAATGCTGTTCTTAGGTTTGCTAGGCGCCCATATGCTGCAGCAGTTATTTGGTTGATGTGCGCCTCAGGAGATGTACCTGGTGTTTTACTCACCCCAAGGTCTTTTTCCTTGATTGAGGTTTGCAGTCTCTGGCCCCCTAGGCTGTACTCCGTCTGCGGTCTTCTTTGCCCTTCCCCAATCTTCATGACTTTGCACTTGGTGGGGTTGAACTCCAGGAGCCAATTGCTGGACCAGGCTTGCAGCCTGTCCAGATCCCTTTGTACAGTGGACCCCCGAGTTTCGTAAAAACTTCACTCCTGAAGTCTGCTCAAGTGCCATTACCGAACGAATTTACTCCCTTAAGGAAAAATTTCACGTAGGTTAGTCTATTTCAGACCCCCAAAAATACACTTCCACAAGAACTTACAAAATTATACTTACATAATTGCACGATTTCCGGGGTATTCGTTAACCGAGGGTCCACTGTAGTTCTGTCTGGTCCTCGTCCGACTGAATTCTTCTCATGAACTTCACATCATCTGCAAACAGGGACACTTCGGAGTCTATTCCTTCCGTCATGTCGTTCACAAATACCAGAAACAGCACTGGTCCCAGGACTGACCCCTGTGGAACCCCGCTCGTCACCGGCACCCACTCTGACACCTCACCACGTACCATGACTCGCTGCTGTCTTCCTGACAGGTATTCCCTGATCCATTGTAGTGCCTTCCCTGTTACCCCTGCCTGGTTCTCCAACTTTTGCACTAATCTCTTGTGTGGAACTGTGTCAAACGCCTTCTTACAGTCCAAGAATATGCAATCTACCCACCCCTCTCTTGTCTTATTGCTGTCACCCTGTCGTAGAACTCCAGTAGGTTTGTGACACAGGATTTCCCGTCCCTAAAACTGTGTTGGCCGTCGTTGTGTGTGTGTGTGTGTGTGTGTGTGTGTGTGTGTGTGTGTGTTTGGGTGGGTGGGTTGGGGTTTTGACATCTAAATTTGCTGAGTCAGGGTAAGGCAGCTGTCAAAATGACATATTATACCATTACTCACCACCCCACAATGCCTGTCAACACAAAAGGGGACCCATGTCTTCTTCTCCACAACCTCCTTCCTTTCCTTCATACCTACCTTCCTAGCTTCCTTTTTTCCTTCATTCCTTCCTTTCTTTCTGCCTTCCTCTCTTACATATTTCCTTCATTCCTTCCTTTCTTTCTGCCTTCCTTTCTTACATATTTCCTTCCTTCTTTCCTCTCATCTCTTCCTTCCTGCCTTCCTTCCTTTCTTCCTTCATTCCTTCCTTTATTCCTTCCTTTCTTACTTCTTTTTGTTTCTTCCTCTCATCTCTCCCTTCCTTTCTCTCTTTCTTTCTTTCTTACTTCCTTCTTCCTTTCCTCCTTCCTTACTTCTTTCCTTTCATCTCTTCTTTCCTTCCTTCCTTCCTCTCATCTCTTCTTTCCTTCCTTCCTTCCTCTCATCTCTTCTTTCCTTCCTTCCTTCCTCTCATCTTTCTTTCCTTCCTTCCTTCCTCTCATCTCCTCTTTCCTTCATTCCTTCCTCACATCTCTTCCTTCCTTCCTTTCTTTCTTTCTTTCTTCCTTCCTTCCTTCTGGTATCCTGGGCATTGCCTTTGGTCACAAACTCCTCAAAACCATGAAATTTATCTTCAGAGACACTTCCATCTATGTTAAAACTATCATTGAGGAAGAGAAATGTCCCAGATGCGCCAAGGAGTCAAATAATTCTTACCGCTAGGCATGCTGAACAAGGACTACTGAAATGGTGTTCCCACAATGCACCAGTGGCTTCCCGATTTTTTTTATACTGCGCACACTGACCACACAGACCCATTCTTTCACATGTGGGCCTACCAGCTTTCTCCTGCTTGATTTGAGGCCGCTAGAATTTAGGCGTATAAATACGTCCGAAATATTGGCTCGTAAGACGTATATATACGTCCGAAACAATCAAAGGGTTAAAAAATGAATTTTTTGTGAATGTTTTTGGGTGTCTGGAACGGATTAATTGTATTTACATTATTTCTAATGGGAAATAATGGCTCGACTTTCAGCCAGTTCGAGTTAAGGCCTAGCTCCTGGAACGGATTACAGCCAATACTCTGGGGTCCACTGTAGTGAAAAACAGTAAAGGAAATACTCAGTGCCATATTTCTTCTAGATATATCAAAGAAGCTTATAGAATAGATCTTGAACGTGCCATAAAACCATTTATGAGTACAGTGGACCCCCGGTTATCGGCCATAATTCGTTTCAGAATGCTGTTTAAGTGCCGTTACTGAATGAATTTGTTCCTATAAGGAATAATGTAAATTAGATTAGTCCTTTTAGACCCCCAAAAATACACTTACAAAAGCTCTTACAAAAATACACTTACATAATTGTTAGAGTTTGGAGCAGTACAAAATCCGGGGGTCCACTGTATATTCCCCCCCCCACACACAAAAAAGACCTTCAACCAAAACTTACACTGTACATAAGTCAACAAATGCTTCACAAAAAAAGCAAGAAGAAGTTGTACTTTACAGACTAACAATTATGCAAATATAAAACTGATGAAATTAGTCACATTATACTGAAGATGACATAATGGTAAAAATCTCATTTTGGATAATGAGATCTATTGGATATTCATCCTTTTCTAGAGAGGAATGGATTAAGCCAAGTATTTTATTATTGCATCATCAGTACAGTGGAACCTCTGGTCACAACCATAATTTGTTCCAAAACTCTGGTTGTGACCCGATTTGGTCATGACCCGAACCTAATTTCTCCATTGGATTGTATGTAAATACAGTGGACCCCTGGATTTCGTCAATAATTCTTTCCAGAAGGCTGTTCGAGTGCCGTTACCGAACGAATTTGTTCCCATAAGGACGAATGTAAATTAGATTAGTCCGTTTCAGACCCCCAAAAATACACTTACAAAAGCACTTATAAAAATACACTTACATAATTGTTCGAGTTTGGAGCAGTACGTAATCAGGGGTCCATTGTACATTGAGCTTAGTCCATTGCATTGATGAAGTACCAGACATAATGAAAGTAAACTACAGTGGTCCCTCGGTTTTCGCCGAAAATTCGTTCCAGAATGCTGCTCAAGTGCCATTACCGAACGAATTTACTTCCTTAAGAAATAATGTCACGTAGGTTAGTCTATTTCAGACCCCCAAGAATACACTTGCAACAGCACTTACGAAAATACACTTACATAAATGTTCGAGTTTGGAGATGCACGAAAACCGAGGGACAACTGTACAGCACTACAATACAGTATCATAAATTACACTATAGTACTGTACCTGAAAATAAGAATTGAAAGTACAGTAAATCTTCTTACCTTTCCTGGTGGATAGGTGAGCTTGCAGTTGGATTTCCAAGTTATTTGGTGGTGACTCAGAATATAATATCTTTTATTGAGTCACCACTAAAAAAAAATGTGAATCCAGTTGCTGAGGAGTTGTAAAGCTCCAACAATAACACTGAAGATGGTGTGGGAGATATACAGGTAGATGGTGTAGGAGACCATACTTCTGACACTGGGCTACTGAGATGCTAGACTACTTATTAAAGTTTCTTCTTAACACTCAAGTTCTCACACTTCTTGGCACATCACTTGTTTTAGAGGCTATTGTGATAACACTGTAGAGGATACTTCACTAAAGTAATAATAAGCACTGTAAATCCAAAGAAAATTGGAGAACAAATGACACCAGTGAGTCCCCCTTCAAAGCTGTGGAGCAGTTAGCCCGTCAGGCTCTTTAAGCAGCCGTAGGTGAAGAGGCAGCAACAGTACCACCTGTGGAAACGGCAGCTGAACTATCTGACCCTTCAATAGAGGAAGGTTTTTCTCCTGCTGCCAAGTGAACTTGTAAATAAATACAGTGGTACCTCGGTTAATGATATTTTTTCGTTCCAGAATGCTGTTCAAGTGCCATTACCAATCGAATTTATCCCCATAAGGAATGATGTAAAATAGACTAGTCCTTTTAGACCCCCAAAGACACACTTACAAAAGCATTTAAAAAAATAAACTTACATAAAAGGGCGAGTTTGGGGACCATCGTTAACCAAGGTACCACTGTACATACCTGCTGTAGTCCACTCCCCAATTATACAATACTGTATCTGTAGCCTTTGTCCAAGCTAATCCTTCCTTGCCTGCTGTTTATATTGTGAGGTAGTAGGTTGGTAGACAGCAACCACCCAGGGAGGTACTACCATCCTACCAAATGAGTGTGAAACATAAGCCTGTAATTGTTTTGCATGATGGTAGGATTGCTGGTCTCTTTCTGTCTCATAAACATGCAAGGTATGTCTTGCCACTTCTACTTACACTTAGGCCATGCTACACATGCATGTACGTACAAGCATATATGTATATACTAAAACCCTCTGGGTTTTATTCTATTTTTTTCCTAGTTCTTGTTTATTTCTGCTTATCTCCATGGGGAAGTGGAAGAGAAATCTTCCTCCATAAGCTATGCGTGTCATAGGAGGCAACTAAATGCCGGGAGCAATGGGCTAGTACGAACTACAGTGGACCCTCGGTTTTCGTAAGTAAGTTTTCGTGAATTTTGGTTATCGGCAACTTTTTTTTGTCAAAATATAGCCTTGGTTTTTGTGATTTCCCTTGGATTTCAACGGTCGTACGGAACATGCCCCAGTGGCCGCATGCACACAAAGCCTCCCACAGACGCATTCAGAGTCAGTCTGGCATTGTTTCTCGGCAAGTGAGCATCATCCCCCATGTTAATACTAAACATTTTGTAATAATCCATTGTTTTTTGTGCTTGCAACTGCTAAATAAGCCACCATGGGCCCAAAGAAAGCTCCTAGTGCCAGCCCTTTGGTAAAGAAGGTGAGAAACACAATAGAATTGAAGAAAGAAATCATTGAAAAATATGAAAGGGCTTGAGGCTGACCCTGTCGACCCTACGCCTGTTGTGGAATGTATTGTGGAACTGGGGAATTCCATGGGGTTGGATGTGTGTGGCGAGGATGTGGAAGAGTTGGTGGAGGACCACAGTGAAGAGCTAACCACTGAAGAGCTGTAAGACTTTCATCTGCAACAGCAACAGAGCACAGCTGAGGAAATTGCTTCACAGGAAGAGGAAGAGAGAGGGAAGAAGGTGTCTTCTTTAAAGATTAAGGACATTTGTGCAAAGTGGAGTGAGGTGCAAACATTTGTGGAGGAACATCACCCAAACAAAGCTGTTGCAGGCCGTGTCTGCGACATGTTCAATGACAATGCCTTGTCCCGTTTTAGGCGGATCTTAGAGACGCCAGAAACAGAGCTCTCTGGAACAAGTTTTTGAGCGATAGGGGTTCAGTGACTCTCAAGCTGGTCCTAGTGCCATTAAAAAACAAAGAAGGGAAGTAACCCCTGATAAGGACTCAGTACCCAAAGTCTTTGTGGAAGGGGATTTCCCTTCCAAACAATAGTAACTTCTCCCTCTCCCGTCTTCCATACACTAACAAGTATGTAAATCTATATTTAATCTCTAAAAAAATTATTTTTTGTTAATATTTTTGGGTGTGTGGAACGGATTAATTGGATTTACATTATTTCTTATAGGGAAAATGGTTTCGGTTTTTGTGAATTTTGGTTTTCAGCAGACTCTCTGGAACGGATTAATCACGAAAACTGAGGGTCCACTGTACTAAAAACAAGGAAAAGAAAAACTTTATAAAATTGAGCTGGTTGAATTTGCGTGGATGTAGTGCGGATGATAAGAAAGAAATCATTGCTAATGTTATGAATGAAAAGAAGTTGGATGTCCTAGCCCTAAGCGAAACAAAGCTTAGGGAAGTTTCAGTGGGGAGAAATAAATGGGATTAAGTCAGGAGTATCTGGGAGAGTTAGAGCTAAGGAAGGAGTAGCAATAATGTTGAAGGATAAGTTATGGCAGGAAAAGAGGGAATATAAATGTATAAATTCAAGGATTATGTGGATTAAAATAAGGGTCGGATGTGAAAAGTGGGTCATAAGAAGTGTGTATGCACCTGGAGAAGAGAAGAGTGTAGAGGAGAGAGAGAGAGATTTTGGGAGATGTTAAATGAGTGTGTAGGAACTTTTGAGCCAAATGAGAGAGTAATTGTGGTAGGCGACCTAAATGCTAAAGTAGGAGAAGCATTTAGAGAGGGTGTAGTAGGTAAGTTTGGGGTGCCAGGTGTAAATGATAATGGGGAGCATTTGATTGAACTTTGTATAGAAAGGGGTTTGGTTATAGGTAACACATATTTTAAGAAAGGATAAGTATACAAGATATGATGTAGGGCGAAATGACAGTAGTAGTAGTTTGTTGGACTACGTATTGGTAGATAAAAGATTGTTGGGTAGACTTCAGGATGTACATGTTTATAGAAGGGCCACAGATATATCAGATCACTTTTTAGTTGTAGCGACAGTGAGAGTGAAAGGTAGATGGGATACAAGGAAAATGGAGGCAGCAAGTAAGAGAGAAGTGAAGGTTTATAAACTAAAGGAGGAGGCAGTTAGGGTAAGATATAAACAACTGTTGGAGGACAGATGGGCTAGTGAGAGTATAGGCAATGGGGTAGAAGATGTATGGGGTAAGTTTAAGAATATAGTGTTTAGAGTGTTCAGTGGGAGTTTGTGGTTACAGGAAAGTGGGTACGGGAGGGAAGAAGAGCGATCAGTAGAATGATGATGTAAAGAGTAGTAAGAGAGAAAAAGTTTGCATATGAGAGGTTTTTACAAAGTAGAAGTGATGTAAGGAGGGAAGAGTATATGGAGAGAAAAAGAGAGGTTAAGAGAGTGGTGAAGCAATGTAAAAAGAGAGCAAATGAGAGAGTGGGTTAGATATTATCAACAAATTTTGTTGAAAATAAGAAAAAGTTTTGGAGTGAGATTAATAAGTTGAGAAAGCCTAGGGAAAAAATGGATTTGTCAGTTAAAAACAGGAGAGGAGAGTTATTAAATGGAGAGTTAGAGGTATCGGGAAGATGGCGGGAATATTTTGAGGAATTGTTAAATGTTTATGAAGTATAGGGCAAGGAGGAATATCATAGGAGTGAGGAAGAACCAGTTGTGAGTGTGGGGGAGTGCATGGGGGAGTGAGTAAATGAAAGGGGGTAAAGCAGCTGGGATTGATGGGATAAAGATAGAAATGTTAAAAGCAGGTGGGGATATAGTTTTGGAGTGGTTAGTGTTTTTATTTAATAAGTGTATGGAAGAGGGCAAGGTACCTAGGGATTGGCAGAGAGCATGCACAGTTCCTTTGTATAAAGGCAAAGAGGACAAAAGAGAGTGTAAAAATTATAGGGAAATAAACTGTTGAGTATACCTGGTAAAGTGTATGGTAGAGTTATTATTGAAAGAATTATGAGTAAGACGGAGAGCAGGATAGCAGATGAACAAGGAGGCTTTAGGAAAGGTAGGGGGTGTTAAGACCAAGTGTTTGCAGTGAAACATATAGGTGAACAGTATTTAGATAAGGGTAAAGAGGTTTTTGTGGTATTTATGGATTTGGAAAAGGCATATGATAGGGTGGATAGGGTAGAGGGGAAAAAGGTGAGTGGTGCACCGAGTCTGTGGAGACAAAGAACTTTATCCATGAAAGCAAAGAAGGGAATGTATTAGAGTATAGCTATACCAACGCTCTTGTATGGGTGTGAGGCATGGGTTGTGAGTGTTGTAACGAGGAGAAGGCTGGAGGCAGTGGAGATGTCATGTCTGAGGGCAATGTGTGGTGTGAATATAATGCAGAGAATCCATAGTTTGGAGATTAGGAGGTGTGGGATTACCAAAACTAATATCCAGAGGGCTGAGGAGGGGTTATTGAGATGGTTTGGGCATGTAGAGAGAATGGAACAAAATAGAATGACTTCGAGAATGTATAAATCTGCAGTGGAGGGAAGGCAGGGTAGGGGTTGGCCTAGGAAAGGTTGCAGGGAGGGGGTAAAGGAGGTTTTGTGTGCGAGGGGCTTGGACTTCCAGCAAGCGTGCGTGAGCGTGTTAGATAGGAACGAATGGAGACAGATGGTTTTTAGGACTTTATGTGCTGTTGGAGTTTAAGCAAGGTAACATTTATGAAGGGATTCAGGGAAACCAGCAGGCCGGACTTGATTCCTGGAGATGGGAAGTACAGTGCCGGCACTTTGAAGGAGGGGTGTTAATGTTCCAGTTTTATAACTGTAGTGTAAGTGTGCCTATGGCAAGACAGTGATGGAGTGAATGATGGTGAAAGTTTTTCTATTTTGGGCCACCCTACCTTGGTGGGAAATGGCTGATGTGTTAATAATAAAAAATGACAGTAGTATGTATGCAGACAATAACAGATGCCAGCTGAATCACTGACCCTGCTGCCCAGGAACAATGAAAATGTAGTGGTACTAGAAAAATGCCAGACCAGACAAACCTGCTTCATTGATTGTATGACTGGACTAGGCACTATACAGCGTTGATAATTTTACGGGACATATCATCCCCTCCTTCCTGTGCAGCAGATTTGCTGAATCTTTATCTGGCAAAATTTCTGATATTCGTTGTACAGAAGTATATTATTAAAAAGTTTTGCTGTACAGATGCGTGTTAAACCAACCCTTCTTGCCAATTTGCCCCCGCTTTCTTTCTCTTTTTCTTTCTTTTTTCTTTTTCTTTCTCCACTTTTTCTCTCTTCTTTCTTTTTATCTTTCTCTCTTTCCTCTCTCTTTTCAATACGTAGAGACTGCTTATTCTGATACTTTATGCACTAATTTGAGCAGAGATTTTTCACATTTGTTGTAAGCTCATTTAATATTGTAAATCTTTTTGCTTTGCCTAAAAAGAACTTGATATTCCAAGCATCAGAGATCGTGTTACTGAAAGAAATATCCTAATTGGGGTTAATATGCTCAGGCAAGCCCATTCAAACCCATGCACAGAAGCCCTCCAAACTTTCCTCAGCACTGGTGAACATCCCTCCAGATGGATCGAAAAAACTGGAACCGACCTCCGCATGAATCAGATACATGATCTGTGGCAAGTAAGGCAACAGCGGCACTTCTCCGCTCCATGGAATATTACCCCATTCCAAACTACCATCCCTCCATTTCCTCCCAAACTACTTCTTAAATCACAACCAAAGCTTCGCCTTGAAGCCAAACATGATGCCTTAAGCTGTATTGATAATTTAGCCAAACAGCACACTCTCACAAATTATTTACGTTGATGGTTCTGTTCACTAATCCACTGGTGCAGCTGGTAGTGCTGCTGTTGTCATTCAGAGTGATGGCTCTCTTAAAGAAATTGGAGCACGCATCAATAACTGGGCCTCTACCCTTCAGACAGAACTGTTTGCCATACTCCTTGCACTCAAATGCGTCCATGTATCTAAGGTTAACTCTCTAATTGTAACTGATTCTCTCTCATCCATAAATGCTCTCAACTCATCAAGTATAACTTGTAGCATGCTCGTGTCAGAAGCCAGGCACAGGTATGGTAGGATTCTGGATAGTAGAGTCAGAGTGCAAATGCTGTGGATTCCATCTCACATTGGTCTTCAGATGCATGATAGAACTGATAAATTGGCTAAGTTTTATGCTTTCAAAGAGGGGATAGATTACAATCTTGGCTTGTCAGTTAGCAGTTTGAGAACAATAATACGAAAAGAACTTCAACTGAATTTTATTGACTTAAGACTCCGGGAGATTGACACCAGTCAGTCCATCTATCATCACTCTATCATGCAGGAGGAGCCACATGTCTATGGTGCATCCAACAAAATAAGCAGACTCTTGGATGTCACTACCGCCCGCCTCCGGCTGGGTTACAAGTACGTATCTTTGGCAGGTTAAATCACCACCACCAGATGTAGACCAAACAAGATGTAAACTTTGCCAGTTGGATTATTGTCACGATAAAATTAATGAATTCAGAGACTACTCACTCAGAAATGTTCAAGATATGTCAAAGTATTTTATCCACAGTGGTATATTACAGACCATTCTGGAAAAAATACCCTGACTTTGCTCCCTGTAAATAAAGCATTGACACGTGTGTGTGTGTGTATGTATATATGTGTGTATGTATATACATGTATGTGTGTGTGTATATGTATGTGTATATGTGTGTGTGTGACCCAACAATTAAAATTTCCACCAATAACTCATTACAGTTGTGGCTGGGTGTAGACTAATAGATTGCTCATTGCTTTATAATTTGTTCATGAGTGCAACCATGTACAGACGTAAGTAAATTTACTTACATGATTCATTACCTTGTAACTAGTGAATTCATTACCATTGTACCTTGTTCAGCTATCAAAACTTTGGGGCCCAGTCTCTGGACCCTATATATACCTCTGTAATCTGCAAATACCTTTGTAACTTGTCATGATTGTGACCACCTGAGTTCATTACCTTTGTAACTTGCTCAGCTATCAAACTTTGAGGTCCAGTCCCTGGACCCATTATGTACCTCTGTAATCTTTTGACTACCGCCCACAGGATGGGTATGGGGTGCATAATAAAGATATCAAACTAACTAAACTAAACTTTGTCTAAAAAGCTATTGCAGATTTTGGTTCTTTTAATTGCATAGTTACTATACAGATCAAATGTATGTGAGGGCTATCAAAGAGGTGCTGTACTATATTTGTTTCTTGTGTGGTTCCTGTTTGTTTTGCTACAGCTCTCAAGGAGGAGTCTCAGCACTGGGTCACCATTATGGTTCAGGGCTCTAAAGGTTTAATGAGCAGTAGAATGTGTAAATGATATTTAATGGTATATTTATTAGGCTTACAGATTTAAATGAGGGCATTGAGTGTTGCCTGTAGTTTATGGTTCTCATAGTTGTCTTTTGGTGAGAGTAAGGGTTAAATATATAAGAAATTGCTCAGTCAATTACCTTTTATACAAATATATATTACCTTTGTTATTATCCATTGTCATCCAGTCTTACTGTGATATTAATTTTTTTTAATCCACCTATGTATTATTACCCATTATTGCTTTTTTTTTTTAAACTATTTATGTTCAGTGTATTGTAGTCTAAGAAGACTTTAGAGGAAAAAAGTCAGTCTATAATGTGAATTCTTTGCATTTTATGGCCCTTGTATTTTTTAACGACTTTATTATGGAACATCTTTAGATGTGGACATGGAACGATGTGCAGACGAAGCAGACGTAGTGATTGTAGGTGGTGGTCCAGCTGGTCTGGCTGCATCCATTCGGCTCATGCAGCTGGCAAAAGACCATGAAAAGGAGATTCGGGTTATGTTGTTGGAGAAAGCAGCAGACATTGGTGAGTGAAATTACATATACTGTATAGTATGATATAAATATTTTGAACACCATACAGTGGTACCTCGAGTTACGAGCTTAATTCGTTCCAGACGGCTATTCAAGTGCCGATACCGAAGGAATTTTTTCCCAAAAGAAATAATGAAAATTAGATTAATCCATTTCAGACCCCAAAAATACACTTACAAAAACACCTACAAAAATACACTTACATAATTGTTCAAGTTGGGAGCTGCTCGTAAGTAGAGGTACCAATGTATAGAAAAAATCAATATTCATATCCATCTATTTGATTTATCATAATTTCTTGAAATTTCCAGTGTTTGCAGCTTTACTGCCTCTTGTAATCCATTCCATTGTTCTATCACTCTTTAGTGTCCTTTAAGCACCTTAGTTATAGTTGTGGCCTTTCATTTTCTTTTCACAGTGTTTGGAAACCTTCCCTGTCAATTCTTTTGCATTTCACTCCTTGATGCTGAGTTCCCTTATGGTGGTGGGATTTAAGCAGCTTTGCTTGACTTTAGTAAATCCAGCATTTCCCTCCCCTCTTTTTTTTTTTTTTCTAAATACAGTTTGGGCTGCAGTTTAGCTGAATACAGCCTCTCCTCACTTAACGACGGAGATAGGGACCCAAGACATCGTCAGTAAGCGAATTCGTCGCTAAACGAGGAGCATACTATACAGGTCTCCCTCAACATTCGTCCAATCTCTTTTTAAAGCTACCCAAGGTCCTATCGAAGCTAAAACCTTGGGTAGTTTCAAATTTAGGTTGGATAAATACATGAGTGAGAGGGGTTGGATTTGAGTGGGACTTGTACGTGAGTAAATAGAATTATCAAAGCTTATTACTTGGGTAGCGTTTATTCTGTTAGTGGGTTGGATT
Source organism: Cherax destructor (assembly GCA_009830355.1). Taxonomy (NCBI): domain Eukaryota; kingdom Metazoa; phylum Arthropoda; class Malacostraca; order Decapoda; family Parastacidae; genus Cherax; species Cherax destructor. Next base: position 7,220 of record WNWK01028767.1, on the reverse strand, counting down.
TGTGAAGGACCTGCCTAGTATGGGCCAACAGGCCTATTTGTTAGAAAACATTCAGCGTAGAATGACTAAATTAATACATAGCATTAGAAATCTTCTGTATGAAGAAAGATTGAAGACCCTTAAATTACATTCACTTGTAAGACGAAGAATGAGGGGAGACATGATCGAGGTATACAAGTGGAAAAAGGGCATTAACAAAGGGGATATAAATAAGGTCTTGAGGATATCTCTCCAAGAGAGAACCCACAATAATGGATTCAAGTTAGATAAGTTTAGTAGATAATCTTTTTCTGAATGTAATAAAACAAAAAGTACGAAATTTGATGGAAAATTGACGAAATTATGCTCTTGCAAATTTTGATGCGTCAGCTATAGTATTTACGAATCAGCGATTTTGCTGACTTTGACTCCCATTTTAAGCCAATTACACTATTCCAGTCTACCAAATTCTTAGCTATTTCACTAGTATTACTTCTATTTTATCAATTGAGCACAATAAATCACCCAGTCAACTGTTTCAACTACCCAATAAAGTGATCGGAAATTGGTAATTTGGCCAATTTAACACAAAGTTCAAAATATTCCAATTTCAAAAATAGGGTCTAGAATAAACAATGCAGGCATTTCTGGCACTAAACTAACATGCCTCTATTCAATAATTACGGTTTCAGGCTTTACAAATGAATTCCATTTTTATTTTTTATTCACATAATGAATTTTTATTCAAATAAAAAAATGGAAAATTTACTGTTATGCAATATTGTAATAAATGTATAAATAATATAATAATAATAATATAATAATATCTTTATTTCTACAAGTACATGTACATGGTATACAGGCCTAGCTGACATCAGTGACATACTACTATATAGAAAGTCCCTTGTTATGCTGAGCATTTCGGGCAGATTAGGTCAGTGTCCTAGGATGCGACTCACACCAGTCGACTAACACCCAGGTACCCATTTTACTGATGGGGAACATAGACAACAGGTGTAAAGAAACACGCCCAATGTTTCTGCCCTGGCTGGGAATCGAACCCAGGCCCTCGCCGTGTGAAGCGAGAGCTTTAGCCACCAGACCCACCAGCTGGCGCGTGACGTCATTTGTTTACTCTTGAACATTGGCAAATATTTAACATTTCTGCTACTTTGAGGTCAGTTTCAAGCCATTTTCAGTACTAAAACCAATCAAAATCATCTTTATTTCTGTAATATATCTTCCATTCTATCAAATGAGACCAAGAAATCACAAATACAACTATAAAAAATATACGAAAAAACATCTCAAAGTCGCTGTTTTAATCCAAAGTTAGTCTGTTTTTTTCTCTCATTATGCACTGTGTGTTGCAGGATTTGTTTTATGTGGTGCACACTTACCACATAGATGTATTCTCTCATACCTTGGCCCAAATTTACTGCTCACAGCTTATCTGAGTGAGCTGAGCTCATGCGTAGATCTACAGCTTGGACCCTGGCTTTAAAGCCGTAGATCTACGAGACGGACCTTGAAAGGGTTAAAACACCGACTTTGTGGTGTATTTTCGTATGGTATTTATGGTTGCATTCACGTTTTCTTGGTCTCATTTGATAGAATGGAAGATATATTACAGAACTAGAGATGATTTTGAATGGTTTTCGGACTAAAAGTAGTACCTTGAAATTGAGCTCAAAGTAGTGGAAATGTTCAATTTTTGCCGATGTTTAAGAGTAAATAAATCACGCCTCACGTCCAATACACGTCAACTGGTGGCTCTAATATGCTTTCACAAATGTGCTGATATTATTTATACCATTTTCACAATAATGCAGTAATCTGCATAACAGTAAATCTTCTATTTTTTGTGTGAATAAAAATTCAAAATGGAAAGCAAGCGTAATATAAAAGGGGCCTGGAGACGTGACTAATGAACAGAGAAAAATGTTATTTTAGTGCTAGGAATGTCTGCATTGTTTATTCTGGCCCCTGTTTTCAAATTGGCCTTACTTGAATTATGTATGAAATTGGTCAAATTACCAATTTCTGTTCACTTTATTGGGTAGTTGAAATCAGTAAATGGGCGGTTTCTTGTACACAATCGATAGAACAAATGGAGTTCTAGCGAAATAGTTATGCGTTTGGTCGACTGGAACAATGGAATTGGCTGAAAATAGGGCTAACTTTGCAAGAGCGTAATTCCACAAGTTTTCCATCAAATTTCGTACTTTTGGTGTCACTACCAACGGGAAAAGATTTCCTTATTTCATAAGATTTTTTTTTTTTTTTTTTTTTTTTTAATCGACACTGAGAGCAAGTTTGTGAGCATCGATCTCAACAGTGAAAGGGTTAATGTTACCCTTGTACCATTTATAACATTTTTAGTAAACAGCCTCTCCTCACTTAGTGACGTATGTACTCATTTACTGATGCCTCGAACTTATGACGGGCTCTCGGACCAGTATTTATACTTAAATAATGTATATTAGAGCTGATTTCCTCTGTTCTGTTTATTTCAATATACAGTACACTACTGTATAAACATTTAAAAATATACCAGAAATGTTATAAATGGTGCAAAGGTGACATTAACCCTTTGAGGGTCCAAGCCGTAGTTCTACACCATGAGCTCAGCTCACTCAGATAAGCTGTGAGCTGTAAATTTGGGCCTAGATATGGTAAGTGTGCACCACATAAAACAAATCCTGCAGCATGCAGTGCACGAGAAAAAAAAACTGCGACCGTAATTTTGGATTAAAACATCGACTTTGTGGTGTGTTTTCGTACGTTTCTTATAGTTGTATTTCGCGATTTCTTGGTCTCATTTGATAGAATGGAAGATATATTACAGAAATAGAGATGATTTTGATTGGTTTTATTACTGAAAATGGCTTGAAACTGAGATCACAGTATCAGAAATGTTAAATTTTTGCCGATGTTAAGAGTAAACAGATGATGTTACACATCTAATACACATCAGCTTGTGGGTCTAATATACATTCACGAATGTGCTGATATTATTTATACAATTATTACAATATTGCATAACAGTAAATCTTCTATTTACTGTTACGTCAAGTCGTTATGTTATGACTTGACAAAGCTCCTGGAGAGCGAAACATTGCCACAATAAAATGTCACATTAGTTGCACTTGTGTCCGTTTACTTAAGATATTGAATATGAAATGAAGTAGGAGTCGTCACATTCATTTTTTTTTATTAACTCATCAGCCGTTTCCCACCAAGGCAGGGTGGCCCGAAAAAGAAAAACTTTAACTTTCATCATCATTCACTCCACCACTGTCTTGCCAGAGGTGCACTTATACTACAGTTATAGTACTGGAACATTAACTCCCCTTTCTTCCATAATGATGACAGTGCTTTTTGGAAATCTAGAAGAGAAGTTGCAAAGGTTAGTGGAGATTAGATTTTTAGATTTTGCCACCAAAGTGGCTAGTTTATTGTGCACCCCATATCCATCCTGTGGATGGTAGCGCAAGAGCATATGGATACACAAAAGGCCTAGGCACTTGGCCCCAAAAGGGGTTAACAATTGTACATTTGGATTTATATCTACATTTCACTTATCTGTTACAAGCAAATTTAGGAAATTTGCTTAGTATAACTGGTATCTTATTTTCATTAATAAGATATCTTGACATGTCACATAGGTTATTATACTGTCTATCTCTGTATTCCTCAATAAGTGGACAATTAAGCACATAGTGTTCAAGACAGTGACCATATGCCTGATCACATAATTTGCATTTAGTTTGATCATCATCTGTGTGTCTCCCAAACTTCCAGAAGTACCTGTAGCCAAGCCTAAGCCTGGCCACTACAACATCAGTCAGTCGTTAGTGGAGGAGTTTGGAGAATGCCTGAAAGAATGAAGTTTAAAGTAAAAGCAGAGGAGCAAGGTTGTGAGAGTAAGAAAAATAATTGCAGTGTAAGATTGAATGTCAGATTGAAGTGATGGAGTAAAGAGTATTAAATTTTAAATGAACAACCAAGAAACTTTTTCGTAACTTTCACACATTCCAGGTGGCCATACGTTATCTGGAGCATGTCTGGAACACCGTGCACTGGAGGAGCTCTTCCCAGATTGGAAAGAACGTGGTGCACCCCTCAATACTCAAGTTACAGCTGACAAATTTGCCTTTCTCACAGAAAAAACACGAATAAATATTCCTATACTTCCTGGTAAGGCAAAAAAGTTTCTTTAAGACTATAACTAGATGTAATCTAAAATTGTAGGTTTCTGGCTGCCAGAACATTTTTATATGCAGTAACAATAAAAAAAAAAAAAATTCCCTCGTCTGTTTTACATCAAGGCGGGATGACCTAATAAAAAAGGAAACACGTTCAACATCGTTCATTCAATTGCTGTCTTCCCAGAAGTTTGTTGACATCACAGTTCAGATTATCCCCTGACTGCAGCATCTTCCCCACTACACAGTATAGGCACTACCCTTCCCACCTCCAAGAATCAAGCCTGGCTAACTGGTTTCTTTGTATCCCTTCATAAATGTTACCTCACACTTCAACAGCACATCCATTAAAAGCCACTAGTTTCCATTCACTCCTGTCTAGCACAAACAAACACGCAAGGATCAAACCTGCTTACCTTCCATTCCCCAGGCGTTGTGACGTGTATTCTGGAGTCTGGCGTTATGGATAAAGTACTGTGTAGTTGCTAGATGCCCAGGTGTTGCACATATGTTTTATTTAATGAATAATTTTCTTGCGTTACCTTAATACAGTATTAAGATAGTACGTAATTACCATTTTATTCATGGGAAGTGTCATTCATTACACCAGAATATTCACAGAAGTCTTAGGTAGTAAGTTGGGTAGACAGCAACCGCCCAGGGAGGTACTACCATCCTGCTAAGTGATTGTAAAATGGAAGCCTGTAATTGTTGTACATGATGGCAGGATTGCTGGTGTTTTTTTCCTGTCTCATAAATATGCAAGATTTCAGGTATGTCTTGCTACTTCTGCTTACACTTAGGTCACTACACATGCATGTACAAGCATATATACACACCCCTCTGGGTTTTCTTCTATTTTCTTAATAGTTCTTGTTTATTTCCTCTTATCTCCGTGGGGAAGTGAAACAGAATTCTTCCTCCGTAAGCCATGCGTGTCATGAAAGGCGACTAAAATGCCAGGAGCAAGGGGCTAGTAACCCCTTCTCCCGTATACTTTACTAAAGTTAAAAAGAGAAACTTGCGTTTTTCTTTTTGGGCTACCCTGCTTCGGTGGGATACGGCCAGTTTGTTGAAAGAAGAAGAAGAATATCTATACAGTGGACCCCCAGTTTCCGAGGGGTGCGGAAATCGAGCAATTTGGATTTCAAGCACTCTTTTTGGCGAAATTTTCCCCAGATTTCAAGCATCTGCTCGGAAATCGTGTAAGACGTGTCCGTTCGCCTGGGACGCCACTTCTTGCACGTACCACACTCAGTCTGTCTCTGTCTTTCGTTAAATTAGCAATACTCCGTGCATTCATCCATTGTTTTTTGTGCTTGTTTATTGATTGTGACTGTGAAATAAGCCACCATGGGGCCAAATAAAGTTCAGAGTGCCAGCCCTTTGGTAAAGAAGGTGAGAAACACAGTAGAATTGAAGAAAGAACTTGTAGCAAAATTTGAAAGTGGCATACGTGTGGCTGAGCTCGCCAGGATGTATGGCAAGTCGACATCAACAATCTGTTCCATCCTGGCAAAGAAAGCAGAAATCAAGGAAGCTGATGCTGCGAAAGGAGTAAATATGGCAGGGAGTGACTTCCAGGACTTTGAACTCTGCTTGGAGAAAATTGTGGCCAGAATGTGTCCAAGAGAAGGATTTTGAAGGGTTTGAGGCTGACCCTGAGGGCCCTACGCCTATTGTGGAATGTATTGTGTCTTTGGGGAAGTCCATGGGGTTGGATGTGAGTGGCGAGGATGTGGAAGAGTTGGTGGAGGACCACAGGGGTAGAGCTAACTGAAGAGCTGCAACACCTTCAATTGGACCAGCAACAGACCACAGCTGAGGATATTGCTTCAGAGGAGGAGGAAGAGAGGGGGGAGAATGTGCCTTCCTCAGTGATTAAGGACATGTGTGCAAAGTGGAGTGAGTTGCAAAGTTTTGCGGAGAATTATCACCCTAACAAAACTGTTGCAAGCCGTGTCTGCAAGATGTTCAATGGCAATGTCTTGTCCCATTTTAGGCAAATCTTAAAGAGACACCAGAAACAGAGCTCTCTGGACAGATTTTTTTTGCGACAGGGGTCCAGTGCCAGTAAAAGACAAAGAAGGGAAGTAACTCAAGAGAGGGCTTTGATACCTGAAGTCCTTATGGAGGGGGATTCCCCTTCCAAACAATAAACTCTCCTCCCTCTCAATCGCCTTCTTCAATATGCCAACAAGAGTCTTCAATAAAGGTATGTAATGTTTATATTTATTTATATTTATTTATCATTGTTTTCTGTATGTAAAACTATAGTTATTCTTTAAAAAATTATTTTTTTGTGAATATTTTTGGGTGTCTGGAACGGATTAATTGGATTTACATTGTATTTCTTATGGGAAATATTACTTCGGTTTTCGTCCATTTCGGATTTTGAGCAACCTTCTGCAAAGGATTAATTTTGAAAACCAGGGGTCCACTGTGTGTGTGTATATATATGTCGTGCCGATTAGGTAAAACTTGCGATTTTGGCTTAAATAGCAACTCTCTTCTTGCCATATAAGACAAGTGAAAATTTGTGTATGCAATAATTTCGCCAAAATCATTCTGAACATAACGAAAAAAATATATTTCATTGTGTTTGTTTATTATTAAATTAATGTTAACGTATCTAAAATATATTTAGTTGGGTTAGGCTAAATTAAATTGCTCTTGTTGTAATAAGTTTAGGTAGGTTTTCAAAGTTTCTCTTGGTACAAAATTATAAATTCTTACATTAACATAAATGGCAAAAATATATCTTTAAACGTATAAGAGAAAATTTTAGAAAGGACTTAATTTTATATATACAGTGGTACCCCGACTTACGATATTTTTTCATTCCAGAATGCTGTTCAAGTGCCATTACCAAATGAATTTATCTCCATAAGAAATGATGTAAAATAGACTAGTCCTTTTAGACCCCAAAATTAACTTACAAAAACATTTAAAAATAAACTTACATAAAAGGGTGTGTTTGGGGACATTAATGGGTACAGTAATTATTATATATATATATATATATATATATAT
>WNWK01028766.1:17500-25044 GCA_009830355.1 Cherax destructor | reverse complement strand
TGGGACCTCTTCTATGGCAGAAATGACATGTATGCCAGGGATGGGGTTCACTTATCCAGGTCTGGGGTGGGGCACTGGCAACTGCAGTGGAGGGAGCTGTTAGGGCTTTAAACTAGAAATAGTTAGTGGTATGGGTTTTGGGGGAAAACAGAGAAGTCCCAGTGTAGTAATATTATAAGTTGTAGGAGAACTAGTAATAGGCAGAATAAGGTGGATAGTGGAAAGCTAGTGACACTAGATGACAAGGACAGTAATAGGTATAGTGGAAAAACAGAGATGAGCAGGAAGGGTAAAGAGAAAGGAGGGTCTCTAAATATATATTACACCAATAGTCGTAGTGCTAGGAATAAGATGGACGAGTTGAGATTAGTTGCAAGTACGGGTAATATTGATGTTTTTGCAATAACTGAGACATGGTTTAATATGAAAAATCGGGACTTGCCTGCCGAATGTCACATTCAGGGTTTTAAATTGTTCCAAGTAGACAGAAGTATCGGGAAAGGGGTGGGTGGCACTCTATGTCCGTGATCATTTAAATTGTTGCATAAAAACGGGTATAAAGTCTGAATTAACACATACAGAGTCTGTCTGGATAGAATTTTCAGAGGGGTGTGAAAATTGATTTTAGGCGTGATTTACCGTCCTCCAAACTTAGATAGGGAACAAGGGAGACTACTTTGGGAGGAAATTGTTAAGGCCACAAGACACGATAACGTAGTAATTTAGGGACTTTAACTTTAGTCAGATTGATTGGAATTTCATGACAGGGAATTTAGAATCTAACGACTTTTAGAAGTAGTTCAGGATTGCTTTTTGAAGCAGTTTGTAACAGAACCTACAAGGGGAAATAACCTACTTGACTTGGTTCTGGCAAGCAAGGAAACCCTTGTTAATAATTTAGAAATTACAGAGGAACTCGGCTCAAGCGACCACAAGTCAATTACCTTTAGCATTGAATGGATGTATGATAGTAGGGATAATTCAGTAATGGTCCCAGATTTTCGCTTAGCAGATTATAATGGACTTAGAGAACACTTATCAACTGTGGACTGGGGTGAAGAAGAGAGGTATCAATATGACAGTTTTCTTAACACTATACAGGCTGCCCAAAGAACATTTATCCCGTATAAAGAAATTAGATCAAGTAGAAATGACCCAAAATGGATGAATAATAGGCTCAAATATCTTTTAGGGCAGAAGAAAGGAATTTATAGGCGCATAAAAAGAGGTGAGGGTCATCTTATAAATCAGTATACTGACATTAAGAGGGACGTTAAAAAGGGAATAAGAAAAGCTAAACGGGACTATGAAATTAAAGTTGCTAGGGATTCAAAACTAACCCAAAAAGTTTTTTCCAGGTTTATAGAACAAAAGTTAGGATAAGATAGGTCCCCTTAAAAATAACTTTGGGCATCTTACTGACAAGGAGAATGATATGTGCTCTATTTTTAATAATTATTTTCTCTCGGTTTTCACACAGGAAGACATTAATAATATCCCAGTAATTAATTTTTACAGAGGCCCAGAAGAAGATAAATTATGTAATATCACAGTCACTAGCGAAATGATTATGAAACAGCTGGACCGACTGAAACAAAATAAATCGCCGGGTCCTGATGAGCTTTTTGCAAGGGTTCTTAAGGAATGCAAAATGGAACTCTGTGAACCAATATCTAACATTTTTAATTTATCTCTTCAAACAGGTGTAGTGTCTGATATGTGGAAGATGGCTAATGTAATTCCTATTTTTAAAGCAGGGGACAAGTCACTACCGTCAAACTACCGCCCAATAAGCCTGACCTCAATTGTAGGCAAATTACTAGAGTCAATTATAGCTGATATTATTAGAAGCCATCTAGATAACCATAATTTGATTAATGATACCCAGCATGGATTCACGAGGGGCCGTTCCTGCCTATCTAATTTATTAACCTTCTTCAGTAAAGCTTTTGAGGCTGTTGATCACGATAAAGAATTCGATATTGTTTATTTAGACTTTAGTAAGGCTTTTGATAGAGTACCGCACCAGAGACTGTTAAAGAAAGTGGCAGCTCATGGCATTGGGGGAAAAGTGCTGTCATGGATCGAGTCATGGCTCACCAATAGGAAGCAGAGAGTGTGCATAAATGGGGTTAAATCCGAATGGGGACTTGTAACAAGTGGTGTTCCACAGGGATCAGTCTTAGGCCCATTGTTATTTATAATATAAATCAATGACCTTGATGAGGGAATTACTAGTGATATGAGCAAATTCGCCGACGACACGAAGATAGGTAGGATAATTGATTCAAACATAGATGTCATAGAACTTCAGGAAGATTTAGACAAACTTAATTCGTGGTCAGAAAAGTGGCAGATGCAGTTCAATGTAGATAAATGCAAGGTTCTGAAGCTCGGGAGTGTCCATAACCCAAGCACTTATAAGTTAAATAACGTAGAACTTAACCATACAGATTGCGAGAAGGACTTGGGGGTGATGGTAAGCAGCAACCTTAAACCAAGACAGCAATGCCTAAGCGTACGTAATAAGGCAAATAGATTACTGGGATTTATATCAAGAAGTGTTAGCAACAGAAGTCCAGAGGTTATATTACAGCTTTATACATCATTAGTAAGGCCTCACCTAGATTACGCAGCTCAGTTCTGGTCTCCATATTACAGAATGGACATAAATTCGTTAGAAAACATTCAGCGTAGAATGACTAAATTAATACATAGCATTAGAAATCTTCCATACGAAGAAAGATTGAAGACCCTAAAATTACATTCACTTGTAAGACGTAGAATGAGGGAGACATGATCGAGGTATACAAGTGGAAAATGGGTATTAACAAAGGGGATATAAATAAGGTCTTGAGGATATCTTCCAAGAGAGAACCCGCAATAATGGATTCAAGTTAGATAAGTTTAGATTTAGAAAGGATATAGGAAAGTATTGGTTTGGAAATAGGGTAGTTGATGAGTGGAACAGTCTGCCTAGTAGGGTTATTGAAGCTAGGACCTTGGGTAGTTTCAAATTTAGGTTGGATAAATTCATGAGTGAGAGGGTTGGATTTGAGTGGGACTCGCGCATGAGTGGGTAGAATTGTCAAAGCTTATTTCTTGGGTAGCATTGAAAATTGGGTTGAGCAAATATTCTGTTAGTGGGACGGATTGTGAAGGACCTGCCTAGTATGGGCCAACAGGCCTGCTGCAGTGTTCCTCCTTTCTTATGTTCTTATGTTCTTATAACCCTAGCACCTACCAGCTTGATAATGTGAACTCAGCCGTACAGAATGCGAAAAGGATCTGGGGTTAGGTAAGCAGCAACCTCAAACCAAGTCAGCAATGCCTAAGCGTAAGAAATAAAGCAAATAGATTACTGGGATTTATATCAAGAAGTGTAAGCAACAGAAGTCCAGTGGTTATATTACAGCTTTATACATCATTAGTAAGGCCTCACCTAGATTATGCAGCTCAGTTCTGGTCTCCATTTTACAATATGGATATAAATTGTTAGAAAACATTCAGCGACGAATGACAAAGTTAATTCATAGCATTAGAAATCTTCCGTATGAAGAAAGATTGATGACCCTTAAATTACATTCACTTGTAAGACGAAGAATGAGGGGTGACATGATCGAGGTATATAAGGTGGGATATAAATAAGGTCTTGAGGATATCTCTCCAAGCGAGAACCTCGATAATGGATGTGAAGGACCTCCTTAGTATGGCCAACAGGCCTGCGCAGTGTTCTCCTTTCTTATGTTCTTATAAGAACATAAGAACATAAGAACATAAGAAAGGAGGAACACTGCAGCAGGCCTGTTGGCCCATACTAGGCAGGTCCTTCACAATCCGTCCCACTAACAGAATATTTGCTCAACCCAATTTTCAATGCTACCCAAGAAATAAGCTTTGACAATTCTACCCACTCATGCCGAGTCCCACTCAAATCCAACCCTCTCACTCATGAATTTATCCAACCTAAATTTGAAACTACCCAAGGTCCTAGCTTCAATAACCCTACTAGGCAGACTGTTCCACTCATCAACTACCCTATTTCCAAACCAATACTTTCCTATATCCTTTCTAAATCTAAACTTATCTAACTTGAATCCATTATTGCGGGTTCTCTTTGGAGAGATATCCTCAAGACCTTATTTATATCCCCTTTGTTAATACCCATTTTCCACTTGTATACCTCGATCATGTCTCCCTCATTCTACGTCTTACAAGTGAATGTAATTTTAGGGTCTTCAATCTTTCTTCGTAAGGAAGATTTCTAATGCTATGTATTAATTTAGTCATTCTACGCTGAATGTTTTCTAACGAATTTATGTCCATTCTGTAATATGGAGACCAGAACTGAGCTGCGTAATCTAGGTGAGGCCTTACTAATGATGTATAAAGCTGTAATATAACCTCTGGACTTCTGTTGCTAACACTTCTTGATATAAATCCCAGTAATCTATTTGCCTTATTACGTACGCTTAGGCATTGCTGTCTTGGTTTAAGGTTGCTGCTTACCATCACCCCTAAGTCCTTCTCGCAATCTGTATGGCTAAGTTCTACGTTATTTAACTTATAAGTGCTTGGGTTATGGACACTCCGAGCTTCAGAACCTTGCATTTATCTACATTGAACTGCATCTGCCACTTTTCTGACCACGAATTAAGTTTGTCTAAATCTTCCTGAAGTTCTATGACATCTATGTTTGAATCAATTATCCTACCTATCTTCGTGTCGTCGGCGAATTTGCTCATATCACTAGTAATTCCCTCATCAAGGTCATTGATATATATTATAAATAACAATGGGCCTAAGACTGATCCCTGTGGAACACCACTTGTTACAAGTCCCCATTCGGATTTAACCCCATTTATGCACACTCTCTGCTTCCTATTGGTGAGCCATGACTCGATCCATGACAGCACTTTTCCCCAATGCCATGAGCTGCCACTTTCTTTAACAGTCTCTGGTGCGGTACTCTATCAAAAGCCTTACTAAAGTCTAAATAAACAATATCGAATTCTTTATCGTGATCAACAGCCTCAAAAGCTTTACTGAAGAAGGTTAATAAATTAGATAGGCAGGAACGGCCCTCGTGAATCCATGCTGGGTATCATTAATCAAATTATGGTTATCTAGATGGCTTCTAATAATATCAGCTATAATTGACTCTAGTAATTTGCCTACAATTGAGGTCAGGCTTATTGGGCGGTAGTTTGACGGTAGTGACTTGTCCCCTGCTTTAAAAATAGGAATTACATTAGCCATCTTCCACATATCAGACACTACACCTGTTTGAAGAGATAAATTAAAAATGTTAGATATTGGTTCACGGAGTTCCATTTTGCATTCCTTAAGAACCCTTGCAAAAGCTCATCAGGACCCGGCGATTTATTTTGTTTCAGTCGGTCCAGCTGTTTCATAATCATTTCGCTAGTGACTGTGATATTACATAATTTATCTTCTTCTGGGCCTCTGTAAAAATTAATTACTGGGATATTATTAATGTCTTCCTGTGTGAAAACCGAGAGAAAATAATTATTAAAAATAGAGCACATATCATTCTCCTTGTCAGTAAGATGCCCAAAGTTATTTTTAAGGGACCTATCTTATCCCTAACTTTTGTTCTATAAACCTGGAAAAACTTTTGGGTTAGTTTTTGAATCCCTAGCAACTTTAATTTCATAGTCCCGTTTAGCTTTTCTTATTCCCTTTTAACGCCCCTCTTAATGTCAGTATACTGATTTATAAGATGACCTCACCTCTTTTTATGCGCCTATAAATTCCTTTCTTCTGCCCTAAAAGATATTTGAGCCTATTATTCATCCATTTTGGGTCATTTCTACTTGATCTAATTTCTTTATACGGGATAAATGTTCTTTGGGCAGCCTGTATAGTGTTAAGAAAACTGTCATATTGATACCTCTCTTCTTCACCCCAGTCCACAGTTGATAAGTGTTCTCTAAGTCCATTATAATCTGCTAAGCGAAAATCTGGGACCATTACTGAATTATCCCTACTATCATACATCCATTCAATGCTAAAGGTAATTGACTTGTGGTCGCTTGAGCCGAGTTCCTCTGTAATTTCTAAATTATTAACAAGGGTTTCCTTGCTTGCCAGAACCAAGTCAAGTAGGTTATTTCCCCTTGTAGGTTCTGTTACAAACTGCTTCAAAAAGCAATCCTGAACTACTTCTAGAAAGTCGTTAGATTCTAAATTCCCTGTCATGAAATTCCAATCAATCTGACTAAAGTTAAAGTCCCCTAGAATTACTACGTTATCGTGTCTTGTGGCCTTAACAATTTCCTCCCAAAGTAGTCTCCCTTGTTCCCTATCTAAGTTTGGAGGACGGTAAATCACGCCTAAAATCAATTTTTCACACCCTCTGAAAATTCTATCCAGACAGACTCTGTATGTGTTAATTCAGACTTTATACCCGTTTTTATGCAACAATTTAAATGATCACGGACATAGAGTGCCACCCCACCCTTTCCCGATACTTCTGTCTACTTGGAACAATTTAAAACCCTGAATGTGACATTCGGCAGGCAAGTCCCGATTTTTCATATTAAACCATGTCTCAGTTATTGCAAAAACATCAATATTACCCGTACTTGCAACTAATCTCAACTCGTCCATCTTATTCCTAGCACTACGACTATTGGTGTAATATATATTTAGAGACCCTCCTTTCTCTTTACCCTTCCTGCTCATCTCTGTTTTCCACTATACCTATTACTGTCCTTGTCATCTAGTGTCACTAGCTTTCCACTATCCACCTTATTCTGCCTATTACTAGTTCTCCACAACTTATAATATTACTACACTGGGACTCTCTGTTTTCCCCAAAACCCATACCACTAACTATTTCTAGTTTAAAGCCCTAACAGCTCCCTCCAACAGTCTGCCTAGTAGGGTCATTGAAGCTAGGACCTTGGGTAGTTTCAAATTTAGGTTGGATAAATTCATGAGTGAGAGGGGTTGGATTTGAGTGGGACTCGCACTTGAGTTAATAGAATCTTCAAAGCTTATTTCTTGGGTAGAATTGAAAATTAGGTTGGGCAATTATTCTGTTAGTGGGATGGATTTTGAAGGACCTGCCTAGTATGGGCCAACAGGCCTGCTGCAGTGTTCCTCCTTTCTTATGTTCTTATGTTCTTATGCATTGTTCAGTTCAGTTCAGACTCTCAGGTAAGGACCCACTAGGGGCGAGGGGGAAGTGGGGACAGACGAAGAATAGCCGGTGAGAGGAAGAGCTGAAGGAGAAGAGAAAGAGTCAGGACTAAACCCAACAGTCTAACTACTGATAATAATTATTGTATTGTAGCGAGCGAAAGTTCCTATATACTCTCTCAGCTGGACAGAAGTGACATCTGGCAACTCACCCGTAGTAAACACAGGGGTAAAGACTATTTTCGAAAAATAAACACATAAGCAGTATAATGTGATCCTTTATTGACAACGTTTCGCCCACGCAGTGGGCTTTATCGAGTCACAGACAGATCTACCTGGAAAATGAGCAACATGGAGATATATATAGGGTACAGTCA
>WNWK01028766.1:0-12500 GCA_009830355.1 Cherax destructor | reverse complement strand
CATCACTTCTAGTTTGTAAAAACCTCTCATATGCTAACTTTTTTTTCCCTTACTACTCCCTTTACATCATCATTCCACCTCTTCTTCCCTCCCGCACCCACTTTCCTGTAACCACAAACTTCTGCTGAACACTCTAACACTACATTTTTAAACCTACCCCATACATCTACGACCCCATTGCCTACACTCTCACTAGCCCATCTATCCTCCAATAGTTGTTTATATCTTACCCAAACTGCCTCCTCTTTTAGTTTATAAACCTTCACCTCTATCTACTTGCTGCTTCTATTTTCCTTGTATCCCATCTACCTTTTACTCTCACTGTAGCTATAACTAAAAAGTGATCTGATATATCTGTGGCCCCTCTATAAACATGTACAACCTGAAGTCTACTCAACAGTCTTTTATCTACCAAACTACTGTCATTACGCCCTCCATCATATCATGTATACTTATTTATCCTATTTTTCTTAATTATTCTAACTCTGTTTTAACATTCATGGAAAATATCTTGTAAAACCGTAATTCTCTAAGCTCTGAAATCTTCGTTTATAACTTTGTTTTGCCTCATTAAGAAACACTGAATTTCTTTGACTCGAATTTGAGAAAATAAGAAAATATCCAGAAAACTAGGAAAATATCCAGAAAAACTAGGAAAATGCCAACAATAAATTGTCTTTTTAATTAGGATTCAGCTCCCCTTCAGTATGGAAGTAAAACATTAATGGTCTAACTGACCATTAACTAAGTTCTCTTTAGACTTGAGTCTTCATCTAATATAAATAATTTTTCTAGGATAAATTTGCCAATTATTAATTTTCCTATAAAATTGATTATTCATTTCCTTAAAAAATAAAACAACACATAATATAAATAACCTGTACTTCACACGGATGGTAGATACGTCAAAATGTTCTCCAGATCTTCATTGTCTTGTTCCACATATGATTTATCCATTGATGGGTCCTGCCCAAGCTTGCGGGACTATCCCAGGTCAATTAAATGAGCAACGTATTTGTTTTCAACTGTTTCGATGAGCACGTTGCCAGGATGTAGGTCTTGGTGTGCGAAACCCTTAGCGTGAAAATCTAGGACGGAACTCTTCACAGCTTTGTAAGCTTTCTTGCATTCATCAACTGGGTTGCCTTCGAAGAACTTATCAAGGGGTTGTCCTGGGCAGAGCTCCATGATAATAGCTGAAGGAAGTCCTTTAGAAATCCCGAAAAATTTTGGGGCTCCTCCAGCTCCTGCAGCAGCCTTCAGGAGGCGAGATTCCGTCATGTCGTACTGCTGGGTTTCGAAGACTTTTACAGCAGCAATGACGACGGAGCCATCATCCATGGTCACCTGGGCTCTGTGTGTCTTAGCGAAAGCTCCTTCGCCAAGTTCACTCATAAGTGAAATCCGAGACCATGAGAATTTCCGAAAGGTTTTCTTAGGTTTGCGAGGACGGTGTTCTGAGCCGCCAGCCTCACCATTGCAAACTTTTACCCTTTTGCTAGCAGATCCAGATGGGGAGGAAGAGCGACGCCGCTTCTCACTAACACCAGCCATCGTTTCGCTTAAAATTCTCTGGGCAAAGAAGCAACTAATTTTAAGCTCGAGGCTCAAAGTTTTTTGTTATAGAAATATGCAGAGTCTTACTAATATACTCTGAAAAAGTGATGACAAATAAATATAGTTAAGATGTGAACAGAGAGGATTGTATAGAGAGAAGTATGAAAAAGTAATCACAAATATATAGTTAGAACGGAATTATAGTGTGTGCGCGCGCGCGTGCGTGCGTGCAGTGGACAGTTACACTAACGTAGTTATGTTTGCTGGGATGGATTCATAGCTCCTGATTAGTAGTAAACAGTGGAAAGATTTTGGTACTGAAAATAGGATACATGAATGAAGTTTAGAATTTATACGTAAACAGTGATGAGTAGTGTAGTGAAGATAAGGTAGTTGAGTGATGAGTAGTGTAGTGAAGATAAGGTAGTTGAGTGATGAGTAGTGTAGTGAAGATAAGGTAGTTGAGTGATGTGTAGTGAAGATAAGGTAGTTGAATGATGTGTAGTGAAGATAAGGTAGTTGAATGATGTGTAGTGAAGATAAGGTAGTTGAGTGATGTGTAGTGAAGATAAGGTAGTTAAGTGATGTGTAGTGAAGATAAGGTAGTTGAGTGATGTGTAGTGAAGATAAGGTAGTTGAGTGATGAGTAGTGTAGTGAAGATAAGGTAGTTGAGTGATGAGTAGTGTAGTGAAGATAAGTAGTTGAGTGATGTGTAGTGAAGATAAGGTAGTTGAGTGATGGTAGTGAAGATAAGGTAGTTAGTGATGATGTGTAGTGAAGATAAGGTAGTTGAGTGATGTGTAGTGAAGATAAGGTAGTTAAGTGATGTGTAGGAAGTAAGGTAGTTGATGATGCAGTAGTAGTGAAGATAAGGTATTAATGAGTGTAGTGAAGTAAGGTAGTTAGTGTGTGCAGTGAATAAGGTAGTTAAGTGGTTGATAAGATACAGAATGTTGAATCGACCTTGTAACCAGTTAAGTTGAGTGTATATAAGTAAAGACGAAACACACACACACACACACACACACACACACACACACACACACACACACATCTACACACACACACAAGCAGAACAAAAACACACAAACACACACATTCACACGGCACAAACTTACAAACACCCACACACACACACACACTAGCACACACACACAACACACAACACACACAAGCACACAAACACACAACACACACACAAACACACACATTCACCACACACACACACACACACACACACACACACACACAAGCACACAAACACACAAACACACACACAAACACACACATTCACACACACAAACACACAAACACACACACACACACACACACACACACACACAAACAGCACACAAACACACAAACACACACACAAACACACACATTCCCAAACAAAAACACACAAACACACACACACACACACATGCCCCGATGGCATGGCGGCTAGCGCTCTTGCTTCACGCACGGAGGCCCGGGTTCAATTCCCGGCGGGGCCGAAACATTTCGAAGTGTTTCCTTACACACACACACACACACACACATACATATATACAACAGGCTTAGTGTCTAATCGACATGTACCTAGGACAAAATGGTAACTAACTAACTAACAAACACACACAAACACACAACACACACACACAAACACACAAACACACACACACACAAACACACAAACACACACACACACACACAAACGCACACACACACAAACAACACACACACACACACACACACACACACACACACACACACACACACAAACACACAAACACACACACACACACACACACACACACACACACACACACATACAAACACACACACATATGCGGCAGCATATGGGCGACTGGCAAACCTAAGATTAGCGTTCCGTTACCTAAACAAGGAATCGTTCAAGACACTGTACACCGTGTACGTCAGGCCCATACTAGAATATGCAGCACCAGTCTGGAACCCACACCTGGTCAAGCACGTAAAGAAACTAGAGAAAGTGCAAAGGTTTGCGACAAGGCTAGTTCCACAACTCAGGGGTCTGTCCTATGAAGAAAGGTTGAGGGAAATAGGACTAACAACACTGGAGGAAAGAAGGGTCAGAGGAGACATGATAACGACATACAAAATACTGCGGGGAATCGACAAGGTAGACAGGGACAGGATGTTCCAGAGAGGGAACACAGAAACAAGGGGACACAACTGGAAGCTGAAGACTCAGATGAGTCAAAGGGATGTTAGGAAGCATTTCTTCAGCCACAGAGTAGTCAGGAAGTGGAATAGTCTAGAGAAAGATATAGTGGAGGCAGGAACCATACATAGTTTTAAGACGAGGTATGATAAAGCTCATGGAGCAGGGAGAGCAGAGACCCAGTAGCGGACAGCGAAGAGGCGGGGCCAGGAGCTGAGTCTCGACCCCTGCAACCACAATTAGGTGAGTACAATTAGTATCACACACACACACACACACACACACACACACACACACACACACACACACACACAACACACACACACACACACACACACACACACACACAACACATTAAACTTAATAACCAGGACATTTCAAAAATTATTTAAAACCTAATAAACCAGGTTAGTGGATCATTTTCCAATGAATAAACGAAAAGACAAAGCCAATACTTCTTTGATATGGTACTAGTTTGATTTATTATTAACGAAGATCAAAAGTCAAATAGTCATGCTTCTTGACAGTGGAGTAGACTGATTTTTCATAAATTTGAAGTTCAATTAATAAATGGTCAGTGGCCTCGTTCGACCATGTTGAAATGGAACTTTATACCAAGTGTAAGTGCTGAATTATCTCTCTGTTGTGATCAGCTGCTTCATCCATACCGACACTAAAGAAACTATGTATCGTCAATCTCTCTCTTCTCTCTCTCTCTCTCTCTCTCTCTCTCTCTCTCTCTCTCTCTCTCTCTTTCACATTCATATTTTCTTTTGTACTTTGCCTAGTAGCTAATGATTCTAGTTGCTGCATAATTTCTTCCTCGAAGCATTTTGCAAAATGTTCGTATGTAAAAAAAATTCAACAGGTTTTTCCAAGATATTATGATTTAAACTATGTATTACCTATAATTAAACCCCTTTCTATACAAAGTCCAATCAAAGGGCTCCCATTATCATTTACACCTGGCACCCCAAACTTTCCTACCACACCCTCTCTAAATGTTTCCCCTACTTTAGCATTTAGGTCCCCTGGAAAAATAAAAACATAAGCAGTATAATGTGATCCTTTATTGACTACGTTTCGCCCACGCAGTGGGCTTTATCGAGTCACAGACAGATCTACCTGGAAAAAGAGGAACATGAGTATTTATAGGATTTAGTCAGGTGGAGAATGCTGCATGTGACAGTCTTCAATGTAGTGTGATAGTTAAAACCTCGGGTAACTTAAAGGACCTGCAGTGTTCCATTCTTGAGTTCTATGTGGGATAGCGATGAAGAAGTTTCTTGGCAATAGGTTCAGCTATGTTGTAGAAGCCGTTGATCTGGTTGAAGTTGTTGGATATACAGATAAGTGATGACTCCAAGATTCTTCGGTATTGAGTGTTGTCTTCTCTGGCGATGAGTCTTGCGTTTCTGTAGTTGATTAAATGGTTGTGTAAATTTCGGTGTTAAACATAGGCATTTCTTGAGTCGTCAGATCTGCCTGCGTACTGGTGTTCTGAAATACGTGTTTGAAGGTCTCTGGATGTTTCACCGACGTATAATTTGCTGCAGTCATTACAAGGAATTGTGTATACCCCTGCAGTGGATTGTTTATGGATTTATGGATTTGGAAAAGGCTTATGATAGGGTGGATAGGGGGGCAATGTGGCAGATGTTGCAGGTGTATGGAATAGGAGGTAGGTTACTGAAAGCAGTGAAGAGTTTTTATAAGGATAGTGAGGCTCAAGTTAGAGTGTGTAGGAGGGAGGGGGACTATTTCCCAGTAAAAGTAGGCCTTAGACAAGGATGTGTGATGTCACCGTGGTTGTTCAATATATTTATAGATGGGGTTGTATGAGAAGTGAATGCGAGGGTCTTGGCAAGAGGTGGGGGGTTAAAAGATAAAGAATCAAATACAAAGTGGGAGTTGTCACAGTTGCTTTTTGCTGATGACACTGTGCTTTTGGGAGATTCTGAAGAGAATTTGCAGAGGTTGGTGGATGAATTTGGTAGGGTGTGTAAAAAAAGAAAATTGAAAGTGAATATAGGAAAGAGTAAGGTGATGAGGATAACAAAAAGATTAGGTGACGAAAGATTGGATATCAGATTGGAGGGAGAGAGTAGGGAGGAGGTGAATGTATTCAGATATTTGGGAGTGGACATGTCAGCAGATGGGTCTATGAAGGATGAGGTGAATCATAGAATTGATGAGGGAAAAAGGGTGAGTGGAGCACTTCGGAGTCTGTGGAGACAAAGAACTTTGTCCATGGAAGTAAAGAAAGGAATGTATGAGAGTATAGTTATACCAACACTCTTATATGGGTGTGAAGCATGGGTGATGAATGTTGCAACGAGGAGAAGGCTGGAGGCAGTGGAGATGTCATGTCTGAGGTCAATGTGTGGTGTGAATATAATGCAGAGAATTCGGAGTTTGGAAATTAGGAGGAGGTGCGGGATTACCAAAACTATTATCCAGAGAGCTGAGGAGGGGTTGTTGAGGTGGTTCGGACATGTAGAGAGAATGGAACGAGACAGAATGACTTCGAGAGTGTATAAATCTGTAGTGGAGGGAAGGCGGGTAGGGTCGGCCTAGGAAAGGTTGGAGGGAGGGGTAAAGGAAGTTTTGTGTGTGAGGGCTTGGACTTCCAGCAAGCATGTGTGAGCGTATTTGATAGGAGTGAATGGAGACAAATGGTTTTTAATACTTGACGTGCTGTTGGAGTGTGAGCAAAGTAACATTTATGAAGGGATTCAGGGAAACCGGCAGGCCGGACTTGAGTCCTGGAGATGGGAAGTACAGTGTCTGCACTCTGAAGGAGGGGTGTTAATGTTGTAGTTTTAAAACTGTAGTGTAAAGCACCCTCTGGCAAGACAGTGATGGAGTGAATGATGATGAAAGTTTTCTTTTCGGGCCACCTTTCCTTGGTTTTAATCGGCCGATGTGTTAAAAATTATATATATATATATATATATATATATATATATATATATATATATATATATATATATTATATATATATATCAAGGGACCACACATTCTCAAGAATGACGCACCCAGCCAAGCTAGATGTTGTACCGTCATCCAAGAACATACGGTGGTGTGGATACCTCTGAGCTAATTTCATTCTTCTCCCTGTTTGGTGTACTAGCCCAACGACCAGTATTTTATATTATTGTACCCACAAACGAGTGGTATTGATCAATAACAACACTGCGACTAGCCAAGGAGTAGAACCCATGCTGCTTTAGCCCACTGCTCGTTGGGCTAGTACACCAAACAGGGAGTAGAATGAAATTAGCTCAGAGGCATCCACACCACTGTATGTTCTCGGATGGTGAGTACAACATCTAGCTTGGCTGGATGCATCATTCTTGAGAATTGTGTGGTCTCGTGGACTAGAACGTCATCTGTTTATCGCTCACCATGAGGCGGGCCAAAGGAGCATGGGTTCGACTCCTTGGCTAGTCGTAGTGTTGTTATTGATCAATACCACTCGTTCGTGGGTACAATAATATAAAATACTGCTCGTTGAGGCTAGTACACCAAACGGGGAGTAGAATGAAATTAGGTCAGAGGCATTCACACCACCATATGTTCTCGGATCACGGTAAAACAACTAGCTCTGCTGGGTGCGTGATTCTTGTACGATTTGGTGGTCCTATGGGTTAGAGCATCATGTGGTTTTCGCTCACCATGAGGCTGGGCAAAACAACATGGGTTCGAGTCCTTGGCTAGTCGCAATGTTGTTATTGATCAATACCACTTGTTCGTGGTTACAATAAGATTACAAGAGTTTCCACAACACTAACGAGCAACCCGCAAAATGGGAGCTGTGTCCGGAGTGAACGTGCCACACAACTTACATACCTTCTTCCAAATCGCACACATAGGGAAAGTCGATGTAATGGTAGAAACGTAGTCTTGCCAACTAATGCGTTTAGCATCGCATATGACGTGGCGAGAGACTGCCCTTGCCCACTTAAAATCCAAAAGACGATCTGTGGTCCGATTATATCGATAATGGCCCCATGCAGAATGTTTCAAACGCACTGCACGGGCACATGCAGGAGACCAAGGCATGCATGTCTGAGAATGCCTGCCGAGGTTTGAGGAATAGAACGTGACACTGCAGTCAAAACTAAGGTTGAAAACTGGTGCACCAGCTCATCAATAGAGGATGAAGAAGGATGTCCTCAAAAAGTGGTAAGATGAGAGTATAAGTCCCAATTTGCTGGTCCAAATTGCCAACGGTGGCTACGAGGCGGTCGGGAATACTTAGTAGAAGTAAGAATAATAGGACAGTGATCACTGTCGTGCAAATCTGGGAGAACAGACCAAGCTTAATCAAGTGCAATTGATGAGGAGTAGATAGAAAGATCAATGCAAGAGAGAGACTGAGTGCGAGAGTCAAAATGGGTGGGAACACCCATATTTAAAAAAAGAAGAGGATGAGAAGTGAGAAGAGTCTCCAACTGATCACCACGAGTCACAGTGGGACCCTCCCCAAAGATGATGATGAGCGTTAAAATCACCCAACAACATGATGGGAAGAGAAGAGATCCAGAATGCATGGGAAGGGGAGAGATATAGAGAGCAAACTGTATACCACCTGTGGATATAAATACGGGCTGCAGTATAATGCAGCAGAGAACGAACAAAGACCTGTTGAAACTGTATACCAACGAGCACAAGAAACGCACTCTTATTAAAAGTTTCATAAGGAAAGGTATCAGAAGAATGCAACAGCACATAGCCCGAAACGGGATGGATAACAGCTGAGCGAACTTTAGGCTCTTGTAACCCGACACATACTGGGGAAAACTGGGAGAGCAACACCTGGAGCTCTCCCCAATTACCCCTGAAGCCACGAATATTCCATTGTAAATAAGTCATTATTTACAAAGATAGGTATGCCAACAATGAGAAGTGATAAAATCTACTGGCTAGTAGGGTCAGTGAAGTCAATGTGTGGAGGCAACGGAAAGCGTGTAAGCAAGGAGGAATCGCAATGCTGTGAAGGAAAAGATTGCTGCGAGGGTTGTGAAAAATAACAAGGGGCAGAAGGAGGGCACATAGGTGTCCATCAAGGGTTTCGTCTCCGCAATATAGGTGGAGATAGCGTCAAGTGTCTCAGCGAACAAGGGAGATGCCATTACCATGAGTTTAGAGACAGGTGATGGACTATGAACCTGAAGAGATTGGGACAGAAGAGTCCTGCGGTGGAACAAGAGAGGAAGGAGGCTGGAAGGGGATTGGGGAAGTCTGGGTAGGAACAGGAGAAGAGGGGTGAGACTAGGCACCGAGGCCGAAAAGGAAAACTGTTGGTGAATTGTAAGCACCAGAGGAATGCAAAGAGACTTAGGCTTAGGAGACAGGTTCAACTTCCCAGGTGATAGGAACGAAGAAGATGCAGGCGTGCAAGGCCTCGCAGACTGAGAAACTAGCGGGCGAAAAGATGAAGAAGTAGAGGTAGGAAGAGGTAAGGAGGTGGGAGTTTCAGAGAGTAAAACAGCAAAAGAATTAGAGATGGGGGTGACCCTGGAAGACACGGTACCGGAGGAGCTGGTAGGTAGTGGGACTGCCTAGGTTGGAGGTCTTCTAGCTACTCGAGAATAATTAACACAGGGAAGAGTCCCCTGAAGGCGGAGCCGAGAGACAACCATAGCATAAGTATTACAACCTCAGGTTCTCAAGGCCTGTTATCCTGAGTGTAAAAGGGAGCTTGGAGCAAAGTAAACACAGTAGAAAAACTTTGACTTATATTTTCCTTCACCAAGCATATATAGATTTATACAGCAGAATAGGTATTAGTGCACGCCACGGTAGTCAAGGCAAAACAGCAGCCAAGAGATGAGACAACCGTGCATCAACCAGCACAGAATGGAAATGACAATGGTAAAAACGTGCATGGTAACCACGTCACCTTTACAATTGCCAGATGCACATTATGATTGGCTGAACCTAGGTGCTGATTTGATGATGGGGCCCCAATCGTCAGATCCTTAGCGACCTGGTTCGCTGGTTGGTGAGGCAGCCTAAATGGGTGTGTTAACATGCTCCGAATAAAGGTGACGTACTCTTTGCATGCAACACCCCCACCCCATGAGGGCTCAGGACTAGGCTTCCACCTCAAATGGGTAGAGTGCCGCCATGGCACGTTACAATAATGGGACCGCCTTTCCTAGGAACCATCCCACTTCTTTGATAAAGCTCAACTTTTCTTGAGACATAAAGTCCAGCTTTAAACTTAGAGTGAGACAGTCGACAGTAGGGCTAACGTAGGTCCAAGATACCTGCGGTCTGTAGCAGAATATACCCTCACTAAAAAAAAATCCCACAAATGTAATAATATATACAAAAAAGGGGAAAAAACAGTTGGCTCTACCCAAAGTCCCTAACACTTTCTAACCTAATCATGTTAAATTCTGGATAACACATCAGCCAGTGTATTTTCTTTGCCAGAGATGTGCCTAATACATAATTAATGGGGTTGTAGAGGGTTGAGCAGGCGTCTTCTTCCATCCATCCTTCCTTGAGCACCCGTAGAGGACCTCGTACATTGTGCCCAAAGATCAGCTCAAATGGACTGTACCCTCTAGACTCTTGCACAGTTTCTCTCATTGCAAACATCAACAGAGGAAGTGATTCATCCCAGTCTGTAGGAAAATGCATGTAAAAAGTTCTCATCATTGTTTTTAACATCTGATGGAATCTTTCCAAGGCGCCTTAGGACTGAGGATGATAGGCAGTAGATAAGTTATGAACTATTCTCAGCCTAGTTAATGCTTCCCTAAATGCTTTGGCAGTGAAGTTAGTGCCTTGATCACTTTGAATAGACTTAGGAATGCCAAAACAGGAGATAAACTTAGTTAAGGCATTAAGAATTGCATTGGTATTTATACTGCGCATAGGGAATGCCTCTGGATATCTAGTTACTCTATCCATAATAGTAAATAAATATTGATATCGAGACTTAGACTTAGGTAGTGGACCTACACAATCTATGATTAATTCTGTAAAAGGTTCTCCATCAGCGGGTATGGGATGGAGAGGTCCAGGTTTACCTACCTGCTGACATTCTGGACAACAGCGAATATGATTCTTTACATCTTGCCTTAATTTTGGCCAGAAGAAATATTTTAATATTCTATACATAGTTTTGGTAATTCCCAAATGGCCTCCTAAGGAGCAGTTATGGGTTATATTTAATATTTGGGATGTATATTTAATATTTGAGAACTACTAATCTACCTGCTGTCTTCCCTCCACCTCCTTACCAGTTTCGGTGCAGATTAAGAAGTCGTTTTTAATTTCATATTTGACTGCGTGATCTGAGGGGATTTACCCATGGCTGTCTTAAAAGCCAAATTCAATGAAGGGTCTTTTAGCTGTTCGTGTGTTACTGTATAGGTGTGTTACCTGCCTTGGTGTGTTACCTGCCTTGGTGTGTTACTTGCCTTGGTGTGTTACCTGCCTTGGTGTGTTACTTGCCTTGGTGTGTTACCTGCCTTGGTGTGTTACTTGCCTAGGTGTGTTACTTGCCTTGGTGTGTTACTTGCCTTGGTGTGTTACTTGCTTTGGTGTGTTACATGCCTTGGTATGTTACTTCCTGTGTGTACTTGCTAGTGTGTTACTGCCTTGTGTGTTTGTCTTAGTGTGTTACCTGCCTTGGTGTGTTACTTGCCTTGGTGTGTTACCTGCCTTGGTGTGTTACTTGTGTTTACTGCCTTGGTGTGTTACTTGCCTTGGTGTGTTACTTGCCTTGGTGTGTTACTTGCCTTGGTGTGTTACCTCCTTGTGTGTTTCTTGCCTTGGTGTGTTACTGCCTTGGTGTGTACTTTGGTGTGTTACTGCCTTGGTTGTTACTTGCCTTGGTGTGTTACTTGCTTGGTGTGTTACCTGCCTTGGTGTGTTACTTTTTTGGTGTGTTACTTGCCTTGGCGTGTTACTTGCCTTGGTGTGTTACCTGCCTTGGTGTGTTACTTGCTTTTTAGTTTTGTCTGCCTTTGTGTGTTACTTGCCTTGTTGTGTCACTTGCGTTGGTGTGTTAACTGCATTGGTGTGTTACTTGCCTGTGTGTTACTTACCTTGGTGTGTTACTTGCCTTGGTGTGTTACTGCCTTGGTGTGTTACTTGCATTGGTGTGTTACTTGCCTTGGTGTGTTACTTGCCTAGGTGTGTTACTTGCCTTGGTGTGTTACTTGCCTTGGTGTGTTACTGCTTTGGTGTGTTACTGCTTTGGTATGTTACTTGCCTTGGTGTGTTACTGCCTTGGAGTGTTACTGCCTTGGAGTGTTACTGTTTTGGTATGTTACTTGCCTTGGTGTGTTACTGCCTTGGTGTGTTACTTGCCTTGGTGTGTTACTGCCACGGTGTGTTACTTGCCTTGGTGTGTTACTGCCTATGGTGTGTTACTTGCCTTGGTGTGTTACTCGCCTTGGTGTGTTACTGCCATGGTGTGTTACTTGCCTTGGTGTGTTACTGCCATGGTGTGTTACTTGCCTTGGTGTGTTACTGCCATGGTGTGTTACTTGCCTTGGTGTGTTACTGCCTTGGTGTGTTACTGCCTTGGTGTGTTACTTGCCTTGGTGTGTTACTGCCTTGGTGTGTTACCTACCCTAGTGTGTTACCTGCGCTGGTGAGTTACCTGCGCTAGTGTGTTACCTGCGCTGGTGAGTTACCTGCGCTAGTGTGACGCCTGCCCTAGTGTGTTACTTACCCTGGTGTGTTATTTGTCTTGGTATGTTACTTCCTCTTTTATGTTTACTGCCT